>SZWC01005174.1:77901-96901 GCA_023375785.1 Penium margaritaceum
CGCAACCACTCGCAACCACTCGCAGCCACTCACAACCACTCACAACCGATTCCAAGCACTCGCAACCACTCACAACCACTCACAACCACTCGCAAGCACTCGCAACCACTTGTAACCACTTGAAACCACTCGAAACCACTTAACCACTCACAATCACTCGCAACCACTCGCAACCACTCGTAACAACTTGCAACCACTCGCAACTACTTGCAACCACTTGCAACCACTCACAACCACTTGCAACCACTCGCAAGCACTTGCAACCACTCACAATCAGTGGCAGCCACTCACAACCACTCGCAACCACTCGCAACCACTCGCATCCACTTGCAACCAGTCTTAACCACTCGCAACCACTAGCAACCACTTGCAACCACTTGCAACCACTCGCAACCACTCACAACCACTCATACCTACTTGTAAGCACTCGCAACCACTCGCAACCACTGACAACCACTCACAACCACTTTCAACCGCTTGCACTCACTCGCAACTGTTGGTAACCACTTGCAACCCTTTACAACCATTCGCAACCACTTGCAACCACTCGCAAGTACTTGCAACCACTCACACCCACTCACAACCACTCCCAACCACTTGCAACCACTCGCAACCACTCACAACCAGTCGTAATGATTCACAACAACTTGCAACCACTCGCAACCACTCGCAATCACTCGCAACCACCTGCACCCACTTGCAACCACTCACAAACACTTGCAACCACTTCCAGCCACTCGCAACTGCTCGCAACCACTCGCAACCAATCGACTTGCTAGAACTCAAACCCATTGATAACCACTTGCAACCACTCACAATAACTTGCAACCACTCGTAACCACTTGGAACCACTCGCAACCACTCGCAACCACTCGCAACCACTCGCAACCACTAACAACCACTCATAGCCACTTGCAACCACTCACAACTACTCACAGCCACTTGCAACCACTCGCAACCAATCGAAACCATTGGTAACCACTTGCAACCACTTGCAACCACTCACAATGACTAGCAACCATTCGTAACCACTTGCAACCACACACAACCACTCGCAACCACTTGCAACCAATCAACCACTCGAAATGATTTACATCCTTGCAAGCACTCACAATCACTTGCAACCACTTGCAACCACACGCAGCTACTCGCAACCACTGGCAATCACTTGCAACTACTTGCAACCACTTGAATCACTAGCGACTACTCGCGACCACTCGCGACCACTTGCAGCTACTCGCTACCACTCGTAACCACTCATAACCACTCGCAACCACTCGTGACCACTCGCAACCACTCAAAACGACTTGCAACCAATTGCAACCACTCGCAACCACTCGCAACCCCTCGCAACCAATAACAACCACTCGCAACAAGTCCCAACATTTCGCACCCACTCGCAACCACTCGCAACCACTCGGTACCACCCATAAGCACTAGCAACCACTCGTAATGACGCATAACCACTTGCAACCACTTGCAACAACTGGGAACCACTCGCAACCACTTGCAACAACATGCAACCACTCGCAACCACTCGCAACCACTGGCAACCACTCGCAACCAATCCCAAGCACTTGCAACACTCCCAACCACTCACAACCACTCGCAACCAATCCCAAGCACTTGCAACACTCCCAACCACTCACAACCACTTGCTTCCACTTGCAACCACGTACAACCACTCACAACCACTCGCAACCAATCGAAACTGCTTGCAATCATTTGCAAACAACTCGCAACCACTCGCAACCACTCCCAACCACTCGCAACCACTCCCAACCACTCGCAACCACTCACAACTAGTCGCAACTACTGGTAACCACTCGCAACTACTTGCAACAACTCGCAACCACTTGCAACCACTCGCAACCACTCGCAACCACTCGCAATCACTTGCAAGAACTCGCAACCACTTGCAACCATTTCAAACCACTCGCAACATCTTGTAGCAACCCGTAACCACTCGTAAGCACTCGCAGCCACTTGCAACAACTCGCAACCACTCGCAATCACTTGCAAGAACTCGCAACCACTTGCAACCATTTCAAACCACTCGCAACATCTTGTAGCAACCCGTAACCACTCGTAAGCACTCGCAGCCACTTGCAACAACTCGTAACCACGCGCAACTACTTGCAACCACTGGCAACCACTAGCAACCACTCGCAACCATGCGCAACCATTCACAACCACTCGCAACCATTCACAACCACTCACAACCACTCGTAACCACACAAAACAACTCGCAACCACTCACAACCACTTACAACCACTCGCAACCACTCACAACCATTTGCAACCACTTACAACCACTCGTAACCATTCATAGCCACTCGTAACTACTCGCAACCACTCATAACCACTTGCAACCATTTACAACCACTCGCAACCACTCGCAACCACTTGCAACCACTCGCGCCCAATCGCAACTACTTACAACCACTTGCAACCACTTACAACCACTCGTAACCACTTGCAACCATTTACAACCACTCGCAACCACTCGCAACCGCTCGCAACCACTCGCAACCACTCGCAATCACTCGCAACCACTCGCAACCACTCGTAACCACTCGTGACCACTTGCAACCACTAGCAATCACTCGCAATCACTCGCAACCACTCGCAACCACTCGTAACCACTCGTGACCACTTGCAACCACTAGCAATCACTCGCAATCACTCGCAACCACTCGCAACCACTCGTAACCACTCGTGACCACTTGCAACCACTAGCAATCACTCGCAATCACTCGCAACCACTCGCAACCACTCGTAACCACTCGTGACCACTTGCAACCACTAGCAATCACTCGCAATCACTCGCAACCACTCGCAACCACTCGTAACCACTCGTGACCACTTGCAACCACTAGCAATCACTCGCAATCACTCGCAACCACTCGCAACCACTCGTAACCACTCGTGACCACTTGCAACCACTAGCAATCACTCGCAATCACTCGCAACCACTCGCAACCACTCGTAACCACTCGTGACCACTTGCAACCACTAGCAATCACTCGCAATCACTCGCAACCACTCGCAACCACTCGTAACCACTCGTGACCACTTGCAACCACTAGCAATCACTCGCAATCACTCGCAACCACTCGCAACCACTCGTAACCACTCGTGACCACTTGCAACCACTAGCAATCACTCGCAATCACTCGCAACCACTCGCAACCACTCGTAACCACTCGTGACCACTTGCAACCACTAGCAATCACTCGCAATCACTCGCAACCACTCGCAACCACTCGTAACCACTCGTGACCACTTGCAACCACTAGCAATCACTCGCAATCACTCGCAACCACTCGCAACCACTCGTAACCACTCGTGACCACTTGCAACCACTAGCAATCACTCGCAATCACTCGCAACCACTCGCAACCACTCGTAACCACTCGTGACCACTTGCAACCACTAGCAATCACTCGCAATCACTCGCAACCACTCGCAACCACTCGTAACCACTCGTGACCACTTGCAACCACTAGCAATCACTCGCAATCACTCGCAACCACTCGCAACCACTCGTAACCACTCGTGACCACTTGCAACCACTAGCAATCACTCGCAATCACTCGCAACCACTCGCAACCACTCGTAACCACTCGTGACCACTTGCAACCACTAGCAATCACTCGCAATCACTCGCAACCACTCGCAACCACTCGTAACCACTCGTGACCACTTGCAACCACTAGCAATCACTCGCAATCACTCGCAACCACTCGCAACCACTCGTAACCACTCGTGACCACTTGCAACCACTAGCAATCACTCGCAATCACTCGCAACCACTCGCAACCACTCGTAACCACTCGTGACCACTTGCAACCACTAGCAATCACTCGCAATCACTCGCAACCACTCGCAACCACTCGTAACCACTCGTGACCACTTGCAACCACTAGCAATCACTCGCAATCACTCGCAACCACTCGCAACCACTCGTAACCACTCGTGACCACTTGCAACCACTAGCAATCACTCGCAATCACTCGCAACCACTCGCAACCACTCGTAACCACTCGTGACCACTTGCAACCACTAGCAATCACTCGCAATCACTCGCAACCACTCGCAACCACTCGTAACCACTCGTGACCACTTGCAACCACTAGCAATCACTCGCAATCACTCGCAACCACTCGCAACCACTCGTAACCACTCGTGACCACTTGCAACCACTAGCAATCACTCGCAATCACTCGCAACCACTCGCAACCACTCGTAACCACTCGTGACCACTTGCAACCACTAGCAATCACTCGCAATCACTCGCAACCACTCGCAACCACTCGTAACCACTCGTGACCACTTGCAACCACTAGCAATCACTCGCAATCACTCGCAACCACTCGCAACCACTCGTAACCACTCGTGACCACTTGCAACCACTAGCAATCACTCGCAATCACTCGCAACCACTCGCAACCACTCGTAACCACTCGTGACCACTTGCAACCACTAGCAATCACTCGCAATCACTCGCAACCACTCGCAACCACTCGTAACCACTCGTGACCACTTGCAACCACTAGCAATCACTCGCAATCACTCGCAACCACTCGCAACCACTCGTAACCACTCGTGACCACTTGCAACCACTAGCAATCACTCGCAATCACTCGCAACCACTCGCAACCACTCGTAACCACTCGTGACCACTTGCAACCACTAGCAATCACTCGCAATCACTCGCAACCACTCGCAACCACTCGTAACCACTCGTGACCACTTGCAACCACTAGCAATCACTCGCAATCACTCGCAACCACTCGCAACCACTCGTAACCACTCGTGACCACTTGCAACCACTAGCAATCACTCGCAATCACTCGCAACCACTCGCAACCACTCGTAACCACTCGTGACCACTTGCAACCACTAGCAATCACTCGCAATCACTCGCAACCACTCGCAACCACTCGTAACCACTCGTGACCACTTGCAACCACTAGCAATCACTCGCAATCACTCGCAACCACTCGCAACCACTCGTAACCACTCGTGACCACTTGCAACCACTAGCAATCACTCGCAATCACTCGCAACCACTCGCAACCACTCGTAACCACTCGTGACCACTTGCAACCACTAGCAATCACTCGCAATCACTCGCAACCACTCGCAACCACTCGTAACCACTCGTGACCACTTGCAACCACTAGCAATCACTCGCAATCACTCGCAACCACTCGCAACCACTCGTAACCACTCGTGACCACTTGCAACCACTAGCAATCACTCGCAATCACTCGCAACCACTCGCAACCACTCGTAACCACTCGTGACCACTTGCAACCACTAGCAATCACTCGCAATCACTCGCAACCACTCGCAACCACTCGTAACCACTCGTGACCACTTGCAACCACTAGCAATCACTCGCAATCACTCGCAACCACTCGCAACCACTCGTAACCACTCGTGACCACTTGCAACCACTAGCAATCACTCGCAATCACTCGCAACCACTCGCAACCACTCGTAACCACTCGCAACCACTCACAACCACTAGCAACCACTGGCAACCACTCGCAACCATTCGCAACCACTTGCAACCACTCGCAACCACTCGCAACTACTCGCAACCACTCACAACCACTCGCAACCACATGCAACCACTCACAACAACTGGCAACCACTCACAACGACCCACAACCAATCGCAACCACTTGCAACCACCCACAACCACTCGCAACCACTGGAAACCAATCAAACTTGCAACCACTCAGAACCACTTGCAGCCATTTGCAACCACTCGCAACCACTTGCAGTCACTTGTACTACTCGTAATCAATCGCAACCACTTGCAACCACTCGCAAGCACTTGCAACGGCTCGCAACCACTCATAACCACTCACAACCACTTGCAACCACTCAAAACCACTCGCAACCACTCGCAACCACTATCAACCACTCGCAACCACTTGCAACCCCTTGCAACCACTTGCAACCACTCGCAACTACTTATATGCACTTGCAACTACTTGCAAGCACTCACAACCACTCGCAGCCACTCACAACCATTTGCAACCACTCGCAACCACATGCAACCACCCGCAACCCTTTACAACCACTCGCAACCAATCGCAACCACTCGCAACCACTCGTAACCAATCGCAACCACTCGAAGCCACTTGGAACCACTCCCAACAACCCGCAACCACCCATAACGACTCGCAACCACTTGCAACCACTCGCAACCAATAGCAACCAATCGCAACCACTTGGAACCACTCACAACCACTTGCAACCACTCGTAACAGCTCGCAAGACTTCGTTACCACTCGCAACCACTCGCAAGCACTCGCAACCACTTGCAGCCAGTAGAAACCATTAGAAACTTCTTGCAACCACTCAAAACCACTCGCAACCACTTGCAACCACTCACAACCACTTGCAATAACTTGCAACCACTTGTAAGTACTTGCAAGCACTTGCAACAACTCGTAACGACCCGCAAACACTTGCAACCACTCGCAACCACTCACAACCACTTGCAACCGCTCGCAACCACTGGCAACCACTCGGAACCACTTGCAACCGATTGAAACCAATCATAACCACTCGCAACTACTCACAACCACTCGCAACCACTTGCAATCACTGGCAATCACTTGCAACCACTCACAACCACTCGCAACTACTCGCAACCACTTGCAACCACTCGCAACCACTCGCAACCACTCGCAACGACTCCAACCACTCACAAACACTCGCAACCACTCGCAACCAGTTGCAACCATTTGCAACCACTCGCAACCACTGGCAACCATTCGCAACCACTCGCAACCACACGCAACCACTCGCAACCACTCACAACCCCTCGCAACCACTTGTAACCACTCGCAACCACTCGCAACCACTCGTAACCACTTGCAACCACTCGCAACCACTTGCAACCACTCACAACCACTCGCAACTACTCGCAACCACTTGCAACCACTCGCAACCACTGGCAACCATTCGCAACCACTCGCAACCACACGCAACCACTCGCAACCACTCACAACCCCTCGCAACCACTTGTAACCACTCGCAACCACTCGCAACCACTCGTAACCACTTGCAACCACTCGCAACCACTTGCAACCACTCACAACCACTCGCAACTACTCGCAACCACTTGCAACCACTCGCAACCACTGGCAACCATTCGCAACCACTCGCAACCACACGCAACCACTCGCAACCACTCACAACCCCTCGCAACCACTTGTAACCACTCGCAACCACTCGCAACCACTCGTAACCACTTGCAACCACTCGCAACCACTTGCAACCACTCACAACCACTCGCAACTACTCGCAACCACTTGCAACCACTCGCAACCACTGGCAACCATTCGCAACCACTCGCAACCACACGCAACCACTCGCAACCACTCACAACCCCTCGCAACCACTTGTAACCACTCGCAACCACTCGCAACCACTCGTAACCACTTGCAACCACTCGCAACCACTTGCAACCACTCACAACCACTCGCAACTACTCGCAACCACTTGCAACCACTCGCAACCACTGGCAACCATTCGCAACCACTCGCAACCACACGCAACCACTCGCAACCACTCACAACCCCTCGCAACCACTTGTAACCACTCGCAACCACTCGCAACCACTCGTAACCACTTGCAACCACTCGCAACCACTTGCAACCACTCACAACCACTCGCAACTACTCGCAACCACTTGCAACCACTCGCAACCACTGGCAACCATTCGCAACCACTCGCAACCACACGCAACCACTCGCAACCACTCACAACCCCTCGCAACCACTTGTAACCACTCGCAACCACTCGCAACCACTCGTAACCACTTGCAACCACTCGCAACCACTTGCAACCACTCACAACCACTCGCAACTACTCGCAACCACTCGCAACCACTCACAACCACTCGCAACCACTCGTGACCACTCGCAACCACTTGCAACCAGTTGCAACCACTCGCAACCACTCGCAACCACTCGCAGACACTCACAACCACTTGCAACCAGTCGCAACCAATTCCAACCACTTGCAATCACACGCAACCACACGCAACCACTCACAACCAATGGCAACCACTGGCAACAACTGGCAAGCACTCGCAACCACTCGCAACCACTCACAACCACTCGCAACCACTGACAACCACTCGCAACCACATGCAACCACTCATAACAACTCGCAACCACTCCCAACGACCCGCGACCCGTCCCAACCACTTGCAACCAATTCACAACCACTCGCAACCACTGGCAACCAATCACACTTGCAACCACTCGGAACCACTGGCAGCCACTTGCAACCACCCGCAACCACTCGCAGCATTCGCAACCAATCGCAACCACTTGCAACCACTCCCAAGCACTTGCAAGGGCTCGCAACCACTCGAAACTACTCACAACCACTTGCAACCACTCACAACCATTCGCAACCACTCCAAACCACTTGCAACCACTCACAACCACTAGCAACCACTCACAACCGCTTGCCACCACTCCCAACAACTCGCAACCATATGCAACCACTCGCACCCACTTGCAACCACTCGGAACCACTGGCAGCCACTTGCAACCACTCGGAACCACTGGCAGCCACTTGCAACCACTCGGAACCACTGGCAGCCACTTGCAACCACTCGGAACCACTGGCAGCCACTTGCAACCACTCGGAACCACTGGCAGCCACTTGCAACCACTCGGAACCACTGGCAGCCACTTGCAACCACTCGGAACCACTGGCAGCCACTTGCAACCACTCGGAACCACTGGCAGCCACTTGCAACCACTCGGAACCACTGGCAGCCACTTGCAACCACTCGGAACCACTGGCAGCCACTTGCAACCACTCGGAACCACTGGCAGCCACTTGCAACCACTCGGAACCACTGGCAGCCACTTGCAACCACTCGGAACCACTGGCAGCCACTTGCAACCACTCGGAACCACTGGCAGCCACTTGCAACCACTCGGAACCACTGGCAGCCACTTGCAACCACTCGGAACCACTGGCAGCCACTTGCAACCACTCGGAACCACTGGCAGCCACTTGCAACCACTCGGAACCACTGGCAGCCACTTGCAACCACTCGGAACCACTGGCAGCCACTTGCAACCACTCGGAACCACTGGCAGCCACTTGCAACCACTCGGAACCACTGGCAGCCACTTGCAACCACTCGGAACCACTGGCAGCCACTTGCAACCACTCGGAACCACTGGCAGCCACTTGCAACCACTCGGAACCACTGGCAGCCACTTGCAACCACTCGGAACCACTGGCAGCCACTTGCAACCACTCGGAACCACTGGCAGCCACTTGCAACCACTCGGAACCACTGGCAGCCACTTGCAACCACTCGGAACCACTGGCAGCCACTTGCAACCACTCGGAACCACTGGCAGCCACTTGCAACCACTCGGAACCACTGGCAGCCACTTGCAACCACTCGGAACCACTGGCAGCCACTTGCAACCACTCGGAACCACTGGCAGCCACTTGCAACCACTCGGAACCACTGGCAGCCACTTGCAACCACTCGGAACCACTGGCAGCCACTTGCAACCACTCGGAACCACTGGCAGCCACTTGCAACCACTCGGAACCACTGGCAGCCACTTGCAACCACTCGGAACCACTGGCAGCCACTTGCAACCACTCGGAACCACTGGCAGCCACTTGCAACCACTCGGAACCACTGGCAGCCACTTGCAACCACTCGGAACCACTGGCAGCCACTTGCAACCACTCGGAACCACTCGCAACCACTGGCAACCACTTGCATCCACTCGCAACCACTCACAATCACTTGTAAACACTCGTAACCAGTCGCAACAACTCGCAACCACTTGCAACCACTCGTAACCATGCGCAACCACTCGTAACCACTCGCAACAACTCGAAACCACTTGCAACCACTCGCAACCAATAACAACCACTTGCAACCACACACAACCACTCGTAACCACTCGCATCCACCCGTAACCACTCGCAACCACTCCGAACCACTTGCAACTACTCGCAACCACTCACAACCACTCAGAACCACTTGCAACCACTCAAAACTACTTGCAACCACTCGCAACCACTCGCAACCACTTGCAACCACTCGCAACTACTCACAACCACTCGTAATCACTCGGAAGCACTCGCACTTGCAACCACGCGGAACAAATCGCAGCCACTTGCAACCACTCGCAATCACTTGCACAACTCGCATTCAATCGCACTAACTTACAACCACTCGCAAGCACTTGCAACCACTCGCAACCACTCGTAACCACTCGCAACCACTTGCAACCACTCACAACCTCTTGCAACCACTCTCAACTATTTGCAACCACTCGTAACCACTCGCAACCCCTTGCCAACACACGCAACCACTCGTAAGCATACACAACCACTCGCATCCACTCACAACCACTCGTAACCAGACAAATCCACTTCCAACCTCTCTCAACCACTTGCAACCACTTCCAACAACTCGCACCCAATTGCAACCACTCACAACCACTCGCAACCACTCGACACCATTCGCAACCTCTCGCAAGCACTTGTTACCACTCGCAACTACTCACAACCACCTCCAACAACTTGCAACCACTCGCACCCACTTGCAACCACTTACAACCACTCACAACCCCTTGCAACCACCTGCAACCACTCGTAACCACTTGCAACCACTCATAACCACTCGAAACCACTTGCAACAACTCGCAACCTCTTGCAGCCACTCGCAACCACTCGCAACCACTGAAAACCAATTACAACCACTGGGAACCACTCCCAACCACTCAGAACCACTCGCAACCACTTGAAACCACTCATCACAACTCGCAACCACTCACAACCACTCGCAATCACGTGCAAGCACTCGCAACCACTCACAACCACTCACAACCACTGGCAACCACTCGCACTTGCAACCACTTGGAACCACTCGCAGACACTTGCAATCTCTTGCAACCACTCCCAATCACTTGCACCACTGGCAACCAACTCGCAACCACTTGCAACCACTTGCAAGAACTTGCAACCACTCGCAACCACTCGTAACCACTCGCAACCGCTTGCAACCACTTACAACCACTCGCAACAGCTCGCAACCACTTGCCACCACTTGCAACCACTCACAACCATACGCAACCACTCTCACCCACTCGCAACCACTCGCAACCGCACAAAACCACTCCCAAACTCTCAGAACCACTTGCAACCACTCCCAACCACTCGCAACCACTCGCAACCACTCACAACCACTCGCAACCACTCGCAAGCACTCGTGACCACTCGTGACCACTTGCAACCACTTGCAACCATGCACACCACTCGCAACCACTCGCAACCACTCGCAACCACTCGCAACCACTCGCAACCACTTGCAACCACTCGCAACCACTCGCAACCACTCACAACCACTCACACCCACTCGCAACCACACGCAACCAGTCACAACAACTCGCAACCACTCGCAACGACCCGCGACCAGTCGCAACAACTTGCGACCACTCACAACCACTCACAATGACTGGCAACCAATTGCACTTGCAACCACTCCGAACCACTCGCAGCCACTTGCAACCACTTGCAACCACTCGCAACCAATCGCAACCACTTGCAACCACTCGCAAACGCTTGCAACCGCTCGCAACCAGTCGTAACCATTTGCAACGACTTGCAACCACTCACAACCACTCGCAACCACTCGCAACCGCTTGCCACCACTCGCAACCACTCGCAACCATACGCAACTACTCGCACCCAATCACAACCACTCGCAACCACACAAAACCACTCCAAACCTCTCACAACCACTTTCAATCACTCCCAACCACTCGCAACCACTCACAACCAATCACAACCACTTGCAACCACTTGCAAGCACGCGTGACTATTGGCAACCACTTACAACCACTTGCATCCACTCATAACCACTCACAACCGCTCGCAATCGCTCACAACCACTCGCAACCACTCGCAACCACTCACAACTACTCGCAACCACCTACAGCCACTCGCAAGAACTCACAACCACTCGCGACCACTCGCAACCACTTGCAACCACTCGCAACCACTCACAACCACTTGCAACCACTCACAATCACTTGCAACCACTCCCATACTCTCAACCACTTGCAACCACTCGCAACCACCCAAAACAACTCGCAACCACTCCCAACCACTCGCAACCACTCGCAACCGCTTGCCACCACTCGCAACCACTCGCAACCATTTGCAACCACTCACAACCACTCGCAACTACTCGCAACCGCTCGCCACCACTCGCAACCACTCGCAACCATTTGCAACCACTCACAACCACTCGCAACTACTCGCAACCGCTCGCCACCACTCGCAACCACTCGCAACCATTTGCAACCACTCACAACCACTCGCAACTACTCGCAACCGCTCGCCACCACTCGCAACCACTCGCAACCATTTGCAACCACTCACAACCACTCGCAACTACTCGCAACCGCTCGCCACCACTCGCAACCACTCGCAACCATTTGCAACCACTCACAACCACTCGCAACTACTCGCAACCGCTCGCCACCACTCGCAACCACTCGCAACCATTTGCAACCACTCACAACCACTCGCAACTACTCGCAACCGCTCGCCACCACTCGCAACCACTCGCAACCATTTGCAACCACTCACAACCACTCGCAACTACTCGCAACCGCTCGCCACCACTCGCAACCACTCGCAACCATTTGCAACCACTCACAACCACTCGCAACTACTCGCAACCGCTCGCCACCACTCGCAACCACTCGCAACCATTTGCAACCACTCACAACCACTCGCAACTACTCGCAACCGCTCGCCACCACTCGCAACCACTCGCAACCATTTGCAACCACTCACAACCACTCGCAACTACTCGCAACCGCTCGCCACCACTCGCAACCACTCGCAACCATTTGCAACCACTCACAACCACTCGCAACTACTCGCAACCGCTCGCCACCACTCGCAACCACTCGCAACCATTTGCAACCACTCACAACCACTCGCAACTACTCGCAACCGCTCGCCACCACTCGCAACCACTCGCAACCATTTGCAACCACTCACAACCACTCGCAACCACCCGCAAGCACTCGTGACTACTCGCGACCACTTGCAACCTCTCGCAACCATTTGAAACCACTCGCAACCACTTGCAACCGCTCGCAACCACTGGCAACCACTTGCAATCACTCACAACCACTTACAACCACTCGCAAGCACTCCCAATCAATCACAACCACTCGCAACCGCTCGCAACCACTCGCAACCACTCGCAACCACTCGCAACCCCTCGCAACCACTCACAATCACTTGCAACCACTCGCAACCACTTGCAACCACTTGCAAACACTCGCAACCAACCACAACGACTCGCAACCACTCCGAACCACTCGCAACCACTTGCAACAACTCACAACCACTCGCAACCACTCGGAACCACTCAAAACCACGTGCTACCACTCGCAACCTCTCCCAACCACTCGCAACCACTCACAACAACTCCCGACGATTCACAACCACTCGTGACTACTGGCAACTGGAAGTAGGACGCAACTAGGGCACAAGTAGGATGCAAGTAGGGTGCAACTAGGACGCAACTAGTTCCGAAGTAGGGTACAAGTAGGACACAACTAGGACGCAACCATGGCATAACTAGGGCGCAAGTAGGACGCAAGTAGGGCGTACCTAGGACGCAACTGAGGCGCAACTAGGGCACAAATAGGGCGCAAGTAGGGCGTAAGCAGGGCACAACTAGGGCATAACTAGTCCCCAACTGAGGCACAACTAAGACGCAACTAAGGCGCAAGTCCCTAGTTGCGGTGCAAGTAGGACGCAAGAAGGGCACAACTAGGGCGCAAGTAGGGTGCAAGGAGAGCGTAACAAGGGCGCAACTAGGGTGTAACTAAGGCACAACTTTGGCGTAGTTAGAGCCCAACTGAGGTGCATCTAGAGCATAACTGAGGCGCAAGAATGGTGCAACTAGGGCGCAAGTAGGACGCAACTAGGGGACAAGTAGGACGCAAGAAGGGCGCACGTAGGGCGCAAGTAGGGTGCAAGTAAGGTGCAACTAGGGCACAACTAGGGCGCAAGTAGGGTGCAACTAGGGCATAACTAGGGGACAACTAGGGCCCAAGCAGGACAGATGTAGGGTGCAAGTAGGGTGCAACTAGTGCGCAACTGTCAGAATATTGAAGACGAAGTCAACACTGACAGAATCCCTTGGACAATCCGAGCTCTGAAAAAGGTTCGGGCTCTACACCGAGCCAACACGAACCACCTCGCCAATGGATTGCCGGTCACGACCGAGGACCCAGAGGCGAGCCGCCCCTAATAACTGCGACAATGTCGCAATCGCCTCCGGCTAGCAGAAAGAAGCCGTTGCTTTGTTTTTGTCATGGTCTGCTGTATGTTAGCGGGGATGTTCATTCCCTCAAAGTTAACCAAAACAGTTCTTTCCATCCTGTTCACCTTTGGTTTTGCGACTTGGCCGCCGTGTCTTCACGCTGCTCGCTCCTTCATTCACTCTTCAATTATCGTTCACTCTCAGCCCTCGGCCATGTACCTCTTTGCTCCGTCACTCTCGTTCCTTCACTCAGTCTCTCCCACTTCACTCCTCGCAACATCAATTCCACCAACCTTGCTACACCATTCCCTTGCTATGACTACATGTTTATCTCACAGCTCTACTTCATCATCCTACACCTGCCAAAAGCCTGTCCACCTCCACTTCTACAACTAACTCCTATATTGCTCTATGCTTTCGTCAACATCTCCAAGTCTGACAACCACTTTGCTTCTTCTGACTTCTGCCATCGCTTCCACTACTCACACCATTCCTTTAACAACAACTACAGGGAAACTAGGGTGCAAGTAGGACACAACTAGGTCATACCTAAGGCACAACTAGGACGTAGCTAGTGCCCAAGTGAGGCGCAACTACGGCGCAACAAGGGCACAAGTAGGGCGCAAGTAGGGCGCAAGAAGGGCGCAAATATGGTGCAAGTATGGCGCAAGAAAGGCACAACTAGGTCGCAAGTAGGGTGCACGTAGGAAGAACTAGGGCGCAACTAGGGTGCAACTAGGGTGCAACTAGGGCGCAGCTAAAGCCCAACTGAGGCACAACTAGGGCATAACTAGGGTGCAAGTTTGGCGCAACTAGGGCACAAGTAGGGCGCAACTACGTCACAACTAGAGTGCAATTAGGGCGCAACTAGGGCACAACTAGGGCGCAAGAAGGGCACAATTAGGACGCAAGTAAGGTGCAACTAGGGCGTAACTAGGTAGCAAGAAGGACGCAAGTAGGGCATAATTAAGGTGTGACTGCGGCACAACTAGGGTGTAGATAGGGTGCAAGTAGGGCGCAACTAGGGTGCAACTAGGGTGCAACTAGGGCGCAAGTAGGGTGCAAGTAGGGTTTACTCGCAACCATTCACAACCACTTGCAACCACATAAAACCTCTCGCAACCACTCGCAACCACTTGCAACCACTCGCGACCACTCGCAACCATTCGCAACCACTCGCAACCACTCGCAACCACTCGTAACCACTCGCAACCACTCGTAACCACTCGCAACCACTCGCAACCACTTGCAACCACTTGCAACCACCCCCAACCACTCCCAACCACTTGCAACCACTCGCGACCACTCGCAACCATTCGCAACCACTCGTAACCACTCGCAACCACTCGTAACCACTCGCAACCACTCGCAACGACTTGTAACCACTTGCAACCACTCTCAACCACTCTCGACCATTAGCAACCACTCGCAACCACTCGCAACCACTCGCAACCACTCACAACCACTCGCAACAACTCCTAACCACTCACAACCAATTGCAACCACTCGCAACCACTTGGAACCACTTGCAACCATTCACAACCATTCGCAACCACCCACAACCACTTGCAGCCACTCGCAACCGATTGCAACCACTCGCAACCACTCACAACCAAGCCCAAACACTCACAACCACTCCCAGCGACTCGCAAGCACTTGCTCCCACTCGCAACCACTTGCAACCACTCGCAACCACTTGCAACAACTTGCAACCACACGGAACCAGTCGCAAACAACTCGCAACCACTCGCAACCACTCCCAACCACTCACAACCACTCTCAACCACTCACAACCACTCGCAACCACTGGCAACCACTCGCAACTACTCGCAACCACTCGCAAGCACACGCAATCACTCACAACGACTTGCAACCACTTGCAATCACTTGCAACCACTTGCAATCACTTACAACTACTCGCAACCACTTGCGACCACTTCCAACCACTCGCAACCACTCGTAGCCACTCGCAACGACTCGTAACCACTCCCAACGACTTCCAACCACTCGCAACTACTTGCAACCACTTGCAACCACTCGCAACCACTTGCAACCACTTGCAACCACTGACAACCATGCTTAACCACTCCCAAGCACTCGCAACCACTTGGAACCACTCGGAACCACTTACAACCACTCGCAACCACTCGCAACCACTCGCAAACACTCACAACCACTCGTAACCACTCGCAACCACTTGGAACTACTCGCAACCACTCTCAACCAATTGCAACCACCCGCAACCACTCACAAACACTCACAACCACTCGCAACCACTCGCAACCACTCGCAACTACTCGCAACCACTCGCAACTACTCGCAACAACTTGCAACCACTCACAACCACCCGCAACCACTCACAAACACTCACAACCACTCGCAACCACTCGCAACCACTCGCAACTACTCGCAACCACTCGCAACTACTCGCAACAACTTGCAACCACTCACAACCACCCGCAACCACTTGCAACCACTCACAACCACTTGCAACCTTTCACAACCACTTGCAACCACTCGCAGCCACTCAAAACCACTCACAACCACTCGTAAGCACTTGCAACAACTCGCAACCAGTCACAACAACTCATAACCACTTGCAAGAGGTCGCAACCACTTGCAACCACTCACAACCGCTCACAACCACTTGCAACCACTCGAACCTCTCGCAACCAATCGTAACCACTCGCAACGACTCAAACCCATTTACAACCACTCACAACCACTGGCAACAAATTGCAACCACTCGCAACCACTCGAAACCTCTCGCAACCACTTAAAACTACTCGCAAGCACTCGGAACCACTCCCAACCACTTGCAACCACTTACAACCATTTACAACCACTTGCGACCACTGGCAACCACTTACAACCACTCATAACCACTAACCACCACTTGCAACCACTCGCAACCACCCGTAACCACTCAGAACCAATAACAATGACTCACAACCACTCACAACCACTTGCAACCACTCCCAATCACTTGCAACCACTCGCAACCACTTGCAACCACTCCCAACCACTCGCAACCACTCGCACCCACTCGCAACCTCTCGTAACCACTCGCAACCACTCGCAACCACTCGCAACCACTTGCAACCACTCGCAACCACTCGCAACCACTCGCAACCTCTCGTAACCACTCGCAACCACTCGCAACCACTCCCAATCACTTGCAACCACTCGCAACCACTTGCAACCACTCCCAACCACTCGCAACCACTCGCACCCACTCGCAACCTCTCGTAACCACTCGCAACCACTCGCAACCACTCGCAACCACTTGCAACCACTTTCAACCACTCGCAACCACTTGCAAACACTTGCAACCACTCACAACCATGCGTAACCATTTGCAACCACTCGCAACCATTTGCAACGACTCAGAACCACTCGCAACCAGTTACAACGACTCGTAACCACTCGCAACCACTCGTAATTACTCGCAACCACTCGTAACCAATCGCAACCATTCGTAACCAATCGCAACCACTCACAGCCACTTGCAACAACTCGAAACCACTTGAAACAACTCGCAACCACTCGCAACCACTCGCAACCACTCACAACCACTCGTAACCTCTTGCAACCACTCGTAACCGCTCGCAACCACTCCCAACCACTCACAACCACTCACGACCACTAGCAACTACTCGCAACCACTCACAACCACTCACAACCACGCGAAGCAACTCGCAACCACTTGTCACCACTCACAACCACTCCCAACCACTCACAAGCACGCACAACCACGTGCAACCACTTACAGCCACTCGCAACTACTTGCAACCAGTTGCAACTACTCGCAACAACTCGCAACCACTCGCAACCACTCGCAACAACGTGCGACCACTAACAACCACTTGCAACCACTCGCAATCACTTGCAACCACTCGCAACCACTCCCAACCACTCACAACTACTCGCAACCACTCGCAATCACTCGCAACAACTCACAACCACTCACAACCACTTTGCAAGCACTTGCATCCACTCGCAACCACTCACAACCGTTCACAGCTACTTGCAACCATGTGCGACTACTCGCAACCAATCGTAACAACTCGCAACCGCTCACAACCATTAGCAACCACTCACAACCGCTCGCAACCACTCGCAACCACTTACAACCACTCGCAACCACTCGCAACAACTTGCAACCACTTGCAACCACTTATAACCACTCACAACGACTTGCAATCACTCGCAACCACTTGCAACCACTCACAACCTCTCGCCACCACTCACAACCATTCGCAACAACTCACAACCACTCGAAACGACTTGCAACCACTCACAACCATTTGCAACTAGTTGCAACCACTTGCAACCACTCGCAACCACTCGCAACCACTCGCAACCACTCGTAACCACTCGCAACCACTCGCAACCACTCGCGTCCACTTGCAACGACTCGCAACCGCTCGCAACCACTTGCAACTACTCGCAGCCACTTGCAACCACTTGCAACCACTCACAGCCATTGGCAACCACTCGCAACCACTTGCAATCACTCACAATCACTCGCAACCACTCGCAACCACTCAAAACCACTCACAACCACACGCAACCACTTGTAACCACTCGCAACCACTCGCAACCATTCGCAACCAC
>SZWC01005174.1:96968-115143 GCA_023375785.1 Penium margaritaceum
ACTCGCAACCACTCGCAACCAGTCGCAATCACATGCAACTATTCGCAATCACTTGCAACCACTGGCAACCACTTGCAACTACTCACAACCACTCGCAACCACTCGCAGCCACTCGCAACAACTCGTAACCACTCAGAACAACTCGCAACCACTTGCAACCACTCGCAACCACTTGCAACCACTTGCAAGCACGCGCAACCACTCAACCACTTGCAACCACTCGCAACCATGTGTAACCACTTGCAACCACTCCCAACCACTTGCAACTAGTCGGAACAACTCGCAACCATTTACAACCACTCACAACCACTCGCATCCACTTGCAACCACTTGGAACCACTCGTGACCACTTGCAACCACTCGTAACCACCTGCAACCACTCACAACAACTTGCAACCACTCGAAACCACTTGCAACCACTAGCAACGACTCGCAACTACTCGCAACCGCTCTCAGCCACTCGTAACCACTTGCAACCACTTGTAACCACTCGCAACCACTCCCAACCACTCCCAACCACTCACAACCACTCACGACCACTCGCAACCACATGCAACCACTCGCAACCACTCGTAATGACTCGCAACCACTCGCAACCACTCGCAACCACTTGCAACCACTTGCAACCACTTGCAATCACTCGCAACCGGTTGCAACCACTTCCAACCATTCGCAACTACTCACAACCACTCGCAACCATTTGCAACCACTTACAACCAATCGCAACCACTCACAACAACTCACAACTACTTGAAACCACTTGCAACCAGTCGCAACCAATCATAACAACTCGCAACCACTCACAACCACTTGCCACCACTCACAACCACTCACAACCACTCGCAACCACTTGTAACATTTTGCAACCATTTACAACCACTCACAACCACTCGCAACCACTCGCAACGACTTGCAACCACTTACAACCACTCACAACCACTTCCAACCACTCGCAACCACTTGCAACCACTCGCAACCACTTGCTCGGAACGACTCACACCCACTGACAACCATTCGCAGCCACTTGCAACCACTCGCAGCGACTCGCAACCACTCGCAACCACTCCCGACCACTCGCAACCACTCACAACCACTCCAAACCATTGGCAACCACTCGCAGCCACTTGCAATACTCGCAATCAATCGCAACCACTCACAACCACTCAAAACCTCTCACAATCACTCGTAACCACTTGCAACAACTCGTAACCACTCGCAGTCGTTCGCAACCACTCGCAACCACTCACAACCACTCGCATACACTCGCAGCCACTCGTAGCCACTTACAACCACTCGCAACCACTCGCAACCATTCGCAACCCCTCGCTACCAAAAACAACCACTCGCAACCACTCGCAACCACTTGCAACCACGCAAAACCACTCGCAACCAGTCGCAACCACTCACAACCACTCACCACGATGCGCAACCACTCACAACCACTCGCAATCACTTGCAACCACTCGCAGCCACTCGCAACCACTTGTAACCACCCGCAACCACTCGCAACCACTCGCGACCAGTCACAACCACTCGCAACAACTCGTAACCGCTCCCAACCACTCATAACCACTCGCAACCGATTGCAACCACTCGCAACCACTCACAACGACTCGCAACCACTCACAACCACTCGTAACTACTCATAATAACACGCAACCACTCATGACCACTCACAACCACTTGCAACCACTCGTAACCATTCGCAACCACTCACAACCACATGCAACATCTTGCACCCACTCGCAACCACTCGCAATCACTTGCAACCACTCGCAGCCACTCGCAACCACTTGTAACCACCCGCAACCACTCGCAACCACTCGCGACCAGTCACAACCACTCGCAACAACTCGTAACCGCTCCCAACCACTCATAACCACTCGCAACCGATTGCAACCACTCGCAACCACTCACAACGACTCGCAACCACTCACAACCACTCGTAACTACTCATAATAACACGCAACCACTCATGACCACTCACAACCACTTGCAACCACTCGTAACCATTCGCAACCACTCACAACCACATGCAACATCTTGCACCCACTCGCAACCACTCGCAATCACTTGCAACCACTCGCAGCCACTCGCAACCACTTGTAACCACCCGCAACCACTCGCAACCACTCGCGACCAGTCACAACCACTCGCAACAACTCGTAACCGCTCCCAACCACTCATAACCACTCGCAACCGATTGCAACCACTCGCAACCACTCACAACGACTCGCAACCACTCACAACCACTCGTAACTACTCATAATAACACGCAACCACTCATGACCACTCACAACCACTTGCAACCACTCGTAACCATTCGCAACCACTCACAACCACATGCAACATCTTGCACCCACTCGCAACCACTCGCAATCACTTGCAACCACTCGCAGCCACTCGCAACCACTTGTAACCACCCGCAACCACTCGCAACCACTCGCGACCAGTCACAACCACTCGCAACAACTCGTAACCGCTCCCAACCACTCATAACCACTCGCAACCGATTGCAACCACTCGCAACCACTCACAACGACTCGCAACCACTCACAACCACTCGTAACTACTCATAATAACACGCAACCACTCATGACCACTCACAACCACTTGCAACCACTCGTAACCATTCGCAACCACTCACAACCACATGCAACATCTTGCACCCACTCGCAACCACTCGCAATCACTTGCAACCACTCGCAGCCACTCGCAACCACTTGTAACCACCCGCAACCACTCGCAACCACTCGCGACCAGTCACAACCACTCGCAACAACTCGTAACCGCTCCCAACCACTCATAACCACTCGCAACCGATTGCAACCACTCGCAACCACTCACAACGACTCGCAACCACTCACAACCACTCGTAACTACTCATAATAACACGCAACCACTCATGACCACTCACAACCACTTGCAACCACTCGTAACCATTCGCAACCACTCACAACCACATGCAACATCTTGCACCCACTCGCAACCACTCGCAATCACTTGCAACCACTCGCAGCCACTCGCAACCACTTGTAACCACCCGCAACCACTCGCAACCACTCGCGACCAGTCACAACCACTCGCAACAACTCGTAACCGCTCCCAACCACTCATAACCACTCGCAACCGATTGCAACCACTCGCAACCACTCACAACGACTCGCAACCACTCACAACCACTCGTAACTACTCATAATAACACGCAACCACTCATGACCACTCACAACCACTTGCAACCACTCGTAACCATTCGCAACCACTCACAACCACATGCAACATCTTGCACCCACTCGCAACCACTCGCAATCACTTGCAACCACTCGCAGCCACTCGCAACCACTTGTAACCACCCGCAACCACTCGCAACCACTCGCGACCAGTCACAACCACTCGCAACAACTCGTAACCGCTCCCAACCACTCATAACCACTCGCAACCGATTGCAACCACTCGCAACCACTCACAACGACTCGCAACCACTCACAACCACTCGTAACTACTCATAATAACACGCAACCACTCATGACCACTCACAACCACTTGCAACCACTCGTAACCATTCGCAACCACTCACAACCACATGCAACATCTTGCACCCACTCGCAACCACTCGCAATCACTTGCAACCACTCGCAGCCACTCGCAACCACTTGTAACCACCCGCAACCACTCGCAACCACTCGCGACCAGTCACAACCACTCGCAACAACTCGTAACCGCTCCCAACCACTCATAACCACTCGCAACCGATTGCAACCACTCGCAACCACTCACAACGACTCGCAACCACTCACAACCACTCGTAACTACTCATAATAACACGCAACCACTCATGACCACTCACAACCACTTGCAACCACTCGTAACCATTCGCAACCACTCACAACCACATGCAACATCTTGCACCCACTCGCAACCACTCGCAATCACTTGCAACCACTTGCAACCACTTGCAACCACTCGCAACCAGTCGCAACCACTCACAACCACTCACCACGATGCGCAACCACTCACAACCACTCGCAACCACTCGCAACCACTCGCAACCACTCGTAACCACTCGCAACCACTCGTAACCACTCACAACCACTCGCAATCACTTGCAACCACTTGCAACTATTCGTAACCACTTGCAACAAGTCGCAACCACTAGCAACCACTCGCAAAGACCCGCAACCACTCCCAACCACTCGAACCACTGGCAACAACTCGTAACCACTCGCAACCACTGGCAACCACTCGCAACCACTTGCAACCACTTGTAACCACTCACAACCACTGGCAACTTCTCGCAACTACTCGCAACCACTCGCAACCACTTGCAACCAATTGCAACCACTTGTAACCAGTCCTTCACCTGCCTAGCCATCACAATTCTCTCTCGGACTCCTGCCTACCTTGCAACTCTGGCGTCTCGTCTTTCTTGATGCTTTGTGCCTAACTTCTTTGGACTGCTCACACCTCTCTTCTTGCGTCACTTCTTTGACCTGCTTGCTGCATCAGTTGCCTCTACCTGCTTTTGCTCCTGCTGTTGTCACTCATTGCATTATGCTGACATGGTACCAGAGCATCTGGCGACAATACCTGGTGCCCAGTGACCGAGTTATTGCTCTGCCACCACCAGCGCTCCACTTCTGGGATCTGCAGTCCTCCCCCGCTGCCACAGCCACATTGCTTCTCTCTGCTTCGATAATAGCTGACATCAGCAGTTCCACTTGGAGTGTTCCTCACGCGGAAGAATCGTCGCGTTATCCTGAGGAAGCCCTGCCCCCATACCACACCCGTGGCCAACAATTGATGACTTGTCATCCACAACAGCCGGAAGCAGCTCTCGAGCCGCCTCCTACCATCAACTTTGTGGAAGCTTCCTGCCGCTCACCGCCCGCTTCCTCTCAGTATCTCAGCCTCCGCAAGCACCTTCGGCTTTCTCATTTCCTTTCCTCAGCCTCATCTGCTTCCTCTGCCCCATCATCTTCGCCTTGTTTGCGTTCACCATCTCGAGCCGCGTCCTCGCACCACCTTCTGGTGTTGTCAGCAGTAGCAGCGTAACTCTCGCTGTCACGACATCAAACACCGCCAATCTTCGTGCTCCTAGTGTGAGCCAATTGGGGAACAAGCCGTCACTCTCTTGCCATGAGTGGACCAATGTCTTTGCTCGCCACACAACTCCCTCTGCTGCAACTGGCTTCCCCTCGCTGCCAGGATATCGGACACCACAAGTGTTCCTGCTCATGCTTCGAGTCAAATGGGGAACAAGCCGTCACTCTCCTGAAAAACGGAACAAGTGGTTGCCTTGCCCGCACCGCCTCCTACCTTGCCATCCTCCGCCTGCCGCGACCTCAGTCTTCCACCTCCGCTACTCCATCATCATCATCATCAGCCTTCCTCCTTTCTGACCTTCACGCCTCAGCTGCATCTTCAGTCTGCCTCCTCCAGCTTTTGTCATCTCAACCTCATCTGCCCTCTCCGACTCATCCTTCTTCGTAAGCATTGTCCTGTCATCATCCAAGCCGCCTCCTCACCAGTCTTCTTCATCAGCATCTTCAGTGCACGCGGCTCCGCCCCTGCGCCCACTCAGCCATCATCCTCCGCTCGGCAGAAGGATCCGCCCGGTTGCATCATCCGCTCCGCAACGACCTGCGTCCACGCCAAAAACGTCCGCAGCGCACGTGGTTCACCCCTGCGCCCACTCCTATGTCATCAGCTTGTGCTTGCTCATCATCAGCATCTTTGGACAGCACAAGGTCCTGCACGAGCTAGCTGCCCGTTTTGCAACAACCTGCACCCACGCCGGCAGCAGATTTCTCGTGGCGCGTTGGCTCTCGCCTTCCCCTTGCCGCATTCTATCCCTCTATTGCAGCAGGGCACGTGGTTTTGCCCCTGTACCCACTTCTCCGCTGCATCTCTCTGCCATTATCCATTTTCACCATCTGCTCGGTGCACGGACCCGCTCGGTCACATTGCCCGGATCGCGACGACCTGCGCCCACGTCAGAATTTCTGCAGCGCACGTGGTTCCACCCCTGCGCCCAGAGTATGACTCCTGCATAAACTGCCAGTGTCCTCAGCATCAACCTGCTTCACTCCTTCTGCATCTCCAGCCAATGACATCCATGGCCAACTCTTGGCACACCTGCCCAACTCTGGAGGAAGACGGAAGCAACGTCTACAACTGGTCACATACCATACTGACCGTTACTAGCACCATCTTCATCCATGAATATCAAGTGTCTGACTTCCTCCTCGGTGCCTATGAGCATCAACGTACTCCCCAGCATCCTCCACATCTCTATCAAGCGACCTTCCTCATGATCTGGGGTCATCTCTTTAACCTCGTGGATATGTCCTTCCATAATCTGCGTGAAACTGCCAGAAATGGACCAGAACTCTGGTTTAGTCTACAGCAGGAAGCGCTGATGGATCACCCTCGCATGCCGAGACAATCCCGATGGTCCGCCTCTACCCAAAGAGCTCAACTCCAGACCCTACCTCAAAATTGACCTGGTGGAATCGGGAGACAAAGAAGAGGTAGAAGAGCCAGTGGCAGAAGCATCTACTTCACCCTCCCACGCTCCTGAAGCGGTTGCACAAGGACAAGCTGCCGAGATCATCTCCAAACAAGAAAGCAACATCAAGGAGATGCAGAGACAAATCTACACTCTTCTCTATCCAGAGCTCATTGGTGGATTTCCAGCTACAAATGCCCTCCTTGGAAGACCCAAGTATCTCGGCAAGGGATGTTCCCCAGCTGAAATTACATGAAAGCAGAACAGCCTTGACTATGGCCTCAGAACCTCGCTGCGGCGCTTCATGGACAGAAACCTGCATCACCTGGTATCGGCTTACCCCAAGGACCTCCACGCCATGTAGAAAGGTCTCCTTGAACACTGCAATGGTCAACATCCCGCAGACTGGGAGCGGTACTGCCATTAACTCTTGTCCGACTCAGGGGGTCTGTTGGAAATCTCCGACTCGGACAAGAGTTATTCCCTCTCAATAACGGTTCAGGTCCGAGACCGAACCACCTTGACCTAACGGCTCTTCGAGCGTCTGACCGTTGAATCCCGTGTGTCAAGTCATCCCCGAATAAAGTGAGACATGTCACCTGCGTCCGGCAGGCGAAAAGTAGCCATTGGTGCGCTCTGTTGTCCTATTCTGCTGTATATTTCCGAGGACGTTTATTCCCTTGAGTTCAAACATAACAGTTCTGCCCATCCCGTTCCCTTTGGTTTTGCGGCTTCGCCGCCGTGCTCTTGCTCTTCCCGCCTATCGATCCTTTTGCATTCGCTAACCACTCTCAGCTCAATGCCCTTCACTTTGTCATCCTTTGCTGAGCAGTTACTCTCCTTCACCTGCTTCACCATCACAAATCTCTCTCGGACTCCAGCCTACCTTGTAACTCTGGCGTCTCGTCTCTCTTGAAGTTTTGCGCCTAACTTCTCGCGACTGCTCACACCTCTCTCCTTGCATCAATTCTTTGACCTGCCTCACTTGCAACAGTAACCACTCGCAACCACTCGCAACCACTCACAACCGTTCGCAACAACTCGTAACCACTCGCAACCACTCGCAACCACTCGCAACCACTCGCAAAAACTTGCAACCACTTGCAACCACTCACAACCACTCCCAACCACTCACAGCCACTTGCAAACACTCGCAACCAATCGCAACCACTCGCAACCACTCGAAACCAGTCCCAAATTCTCGCAACCACTCCCAGCCACTCACAACTACTCGCTCCCACTCACAACCACTTGCAACCTCTCGCAACCACTCACAAGCACTTGCAAACACTTGAAACCACTCGCAACCAGTCGCAGCCACTCACAACCACTCGGAACCACTCGCAAAATCTCGCAACCACTTGCAGCCACTCTTAACCAATCGCAACCACTCGCAGCGACTCGCAACCACTCGTAACCACTCGCAACCAGTCGCAGCCACTCACAACCACTCGGAACCACTCGCAAAATCTCGCAACCACTTGCAGCCACTCTTAACCAATCGCAACCACTCGCAGCGACTCGCAACCACTCGTAACCACTCGCAACCAGTCGCAGCCACTCACAACCACTCGGAACCACTCGCAAAATCTCGCAACCACTTGCAGCCACTCTTAACCAATCGCAACCACTCGCAGCGACTCGCAACCACTCGTAACCACTCGCAACCAGTCGCAGCCACTCACAACCACTCGGAACCACTCGCAAAATCTCGCAACCACTTGCAGCCACTCTTAACCAATCGCAACCACTCGCAGCGACTCGCAACCACTCGTAACCACTCGCAACCAGTCGCAGCCACTCACAACCACTCGGAACCACTCGCAAAATCTCGCAACCACTTGCAACCTCTCGCAACCACTCACAACCTATCACAACCACTTGAAACCACTCGCAACCATGCGTAACCACTCGCAACCACTCGCAACCACTCGCAACCACTCGCCAACCACTCGCAACCACTTACAACCACTCACAACCACTCACAACCACTCGCAACCACTTGCAGCCACTCTTAACCAATCGCAACCACTGGAAATCACTCGCAACCACTCACAACCACTTGCAAACACTTGAAACCACTCGCAACCACTCCCAACCACTTTCAACCACTCGTCAGTGACATATGCATACTTTGGTTGGTCACTGTGTATGGTAGCCACACTGTGCCACTACAGATTGAAGGTCTTTGTACTTGCTAATCGATAACAAGTATTCACAAACCATTGTTTCCCCCTCTGACCATTTGTGACTCGTGTCATGAGTTGTCAAAGTTGACCACACATAGTGACCTTCTTTGTTCATGGTCAGTGACACATGCCTACTTTGGTTGGTCATTGTACATGGTAGCCACACCGTGCCCATACTTACTGAAGGTCCTTGTGCTTGCTAGTTGATACCTAGTCTTCCCAGACCATTGTTTCCCCCTATGACCATTTGTGACTCGTATTATGAGTTGTCAACGTTGACCACATACAGCGGATTTCTTTGGTCAAAGGCAGTACATATGCCTTCTTTGGCTGGGCATTGTGCATGGTAGCCACACTATGCTACTACGTATTGAAGGTTATAGTACTTGCTAGTTGAAAACTAATATTCCAAAACCATTGTTTCCCCCTCAGACCATTTTTGACTCATGTTATGGGTTGTGAACATTGACCACCCATACTGAAGTTATTTCGTCATGGGCAGTGACATATGCCTAGTTTGGTTGTTCAGTGTGCATAGTAGCCATACCGTGCCACTACCTATTATAGTTCTTTGTCGTTTCTATTCAATAATAAGGGTTCCCAAACCATTAACTCACCCTCTGACCATTTGTGACTCGTGTTATGAGTTGTCAAAGTTGACCACACATAGTCGACTTCTTTGGTCATAGTCTGTGACGTAAGCATCCTTTGGTTGGTCACTGTGCATGCTAGCCATACCGTGCCACTAATTGTTGAAGGTCTTTATACTCGCTAGTTGGTAACTAGTGTTCCCAACCCATTGTTTCCCCCTCTGAGCATTTGTGAATGGTGTTATGAGTTTCTAACTTGACCACACACTCTGAATTTCTTCTGGTCATGGTGAGTGGCATATACCTACTTTGGTTTGTCACTGTACGTGGTTTCCACACCGTGTCACTACGTACTGAAGGTCTTTGTGCTTTCTACTTGATAGCGAGTGTTCCCAATCCATTGGTACCCCCTCTGAGTATCTATGATTCTTGATGTGAGTTGTCAACGTTGACCACATGAAGTGAAATTCCTTGGTCATGGTCAGTGACATATGTATACTTGGGTTGTTCACTGTGCATGGTAGCCACACTGTGCCACTATATATTGAAAGTATTTGTACTTGCTAATCGATAACTAGTATTCACAAACCATTGTCCCCCCCTCTCACCATTTGTGACTCCTGTTATGAGTTGTCAAAGTTGACCACACATAGTAACATTGTGTTGTCATGGTCACTGACACATGCTTACTTTGGTTGGTCATTGTACATGGTACCCACACCATGCCACTACTTATTGAAGATCCCTATGCTTGCTAGTTTATACCTGGTGTTACCAAACCATTGTTTCCACCTCTGAACATTTGTGACTCGTATTATGAGTTGTCAACATTGACCACACACAGAGGATTTCTTTGGTCAAGGGCAGTACATATGCCTGCTTTGGACGGTTATTGTGCATGGTAACCACACCGTGCTACTACTTATTGAAGGTCGTTGTACTTGCTAGTTGAAAACTAATATTTGGAATACCATTATTTCCCCCTCTGACCATTTATGACTCGAGTTATGGGTTGTGACCATTTACCACCCATACTGAAATCATTTGCTCATGGTCAGTGACATATGCCTAGTTTGGTTGTTCAGTGTGCATAGTAGCCACACCGTCCCATGACGTATTCAAGTTATCTGTCATTTCTAGTCCATACATAGGGTTCCCAGACCATTGTCTCTCCCTCTGACTATTTGTGACTCGTGTTATGAGTTGTCAATGTTGACCAAACATAGTGGACTTCTTCGGTCATAGTCAGTGAGGTATGCAACTTTTGGTTGGTCTTTGTACACGCTAGCCACACCTTGCCACTACTTGTTGAAGGTCTTCGTACTTGCTAGTTGATAACTAGTGTTCCCAACCCATCGTTTCCCCCCTTGACCATTTGTGACTCATGTTATAAGTTTTCAACTTTGAACACACACTGTGAAATTCTTTTGGTCATGCTCAGTGGCAAATGCCTACTTTGGTTTGTCACTGTACATGGTTGCTACGCCGTGTCACTAAGTACTGAAGGTCTTTCTGCTTTTTAGTTGATAGCGATTGTTTCCAAACCATTGTTACCCCCTCTGACCATGTATGACTCTTGTTGTGACTTTTCAAAGTTGACCACATGAAGTGAAATTCTTAGGTCATGGTTTGTGACATATGCATACTTTGGTTGGTCACTATGCATGGTAGCCAAACTGTGGTACTACATATTGAAGGTCTTTGTACTTGCTAATTGATAACTAGTCTTCACAAACCATTCTTTCCCCCTCTGACCATTTGTGACTCGTGTTTTGAGTTGTCAAAGTTGACCACACATAGTGACATTCTTTTATCATGGTCAGTGACACATGCCTACTTTGGTTGGTCATTGTACATGGTAGCCACACCTTGCCACTACTTATTGAAGGTCCCTGTGCTTGCTAGTTGATACCTGGTGTTCCCAAACCATTGTTTCCCCCTCTGACCATTTGTGACTCCTGTTATGAGTTGTCAACGTTGACCACACACAGCGGATTTTATTGGTCGAAGGCAGTACATATGCCTACTTTGGTCGGTCATTGTGCATGGTAACTACACCCTGCTACTACTTATTGAAGGTCGGTTTACTTGCTAGTTGAAAACCTATATTCGTACACCATTGTTTCCCCCTCTGACCATTTGTCACTCGTGTTATGGGTTGTGATTGTTGACCACCCATACTAAATTCTTTGGTCATGGTCAGTGACAATGCCTAGTTTAATTGTTTGGTGTGCATATTAGCCACAGCGTGCCACTATGTATTGAAGTTCTTTGTCCTTTCTAGTCAATACGTAGGATTTCCAAACCATTGTCTCCCCCTCTGACCATTTGTGACTCGTGTTCTGAGTTGTCAATTAAGACCACACATAGTGGTCTTCTTTGGTCATAGTCAGTGACATATGCATCCTTTGGTCGGACATTGTGCATGCTAGCCACACCGTGCCACTACTTGTTTAAGGTCTTTGTACTTGCTATCTGATAACTGGTGTTCCCAATGCATTGTTTCCCCCTCTAACCATTTGTGACTCGTGTTATGAGTTGTCAAAGTTGACCATACATAGTGACGTTCTTTGGTCATGGTCAGTGACACATGCCTACTTTGGTTGGTCATTGTACACGGTAGCCACACCGTGCCACTACTTGTTTAAGGTCTTTGTACTTGCTATCTGATAACTGGTGTTCCCAATGCATTGTTTCCCCCTCTAACCATTTGTGACTCGTGTTATGAGTTTTCAACATTAACCACACACTGTGAAATTCTTTTGGTCATGGTTAGTGGCATATGCCTCTTTTGGTTTGTCACAGGACATGGTTGCGACGCCATGTCACTACGTACTAAAGATCTTTGTGCTTTCTAGTTGATAACCAGTGTTCCCAAACCATTTTAACCCCATCTGACTATCTCTGACTCTTGGTGTAAGTTGTCAACGTTGACGACATGAAGTGAAATTCTTTGGTCATGGTCAGTGGCATATGCATACTTTGGTTGGTCACTGTGCATGGTGCCACACTGTACCACTACATATTAAAGGTACTTGCTTATTGATAACTAGTATTCACAAACCATTGTTTCCCCCTCTGACCATTTGTGACTCGTGTTATGAGTTGTCAAAGTTGACCATACATAGTGACGTTCTTTGGTCATGGTCAGTGACACATGCCTACTTTGGTTGGTCATTGTTCATGGTAGCCACACTGTGCCTCTACGTATTGAAGGTCCCTGTGCTTGCTAGTTGATATCTGGTGTTCCCAACCCATTTTTTCCCCCTCTGACCATTTGTGACTCGTATTATGAAATGCCAACGTTCACCACACACAATGGATTTCTTTGGTCAAAGGTAGTACATATGCCTACTTTGGTCGGTCATTGTGCATGGTAGCCACACCGTGCGACTACTTATTGAAGGTCGTTGTACTTGCTAGTTGAAAACTAATGTTCCAAACCCATTGTTTCCCCCTCTGACCATTTGTGACTCGTGTTATGGGTTGTGAACGTTTACCACCCATATTGAAATTCTTTGGTCACGGTCAGTGGCATATGCCTAGTTTGGTTGTTCAGTGTGCATAGTAGCCACACCGTGCCACTCCGTATTGATGTTCTTTGTCCTTTCTAGTTGATACACAGGGTTCCCAAACCATTGTCTCTCCTTGTAACCATTTGTGACTTGTGTTATAAGTTGTCAATGTTGACCACACATAGTGGACTTCTTCGGTCATAGTCAGTGGCGTATGCATCCTTTGGTTGGTCACTATGCAGGTTAGCCACACCGTGCCACTGCTTGTTGACGGTCTTGGTACTTGCTATTCGATAAATAGTGTTCCCTACCCATTGTTTCCCCCTCTGACCATTTGTGACTCGTGTTATGAGGTTTTAACGTTGACCACACACTGTGCGTTTCTTTTGGTCATGGTTAGTGGCATATGCCTACTCTGGTTTGTCACTCTACATGGTTCCCACGCCGTGTCACTACGTACTGAAGGTCTTTGTGCTTTCTAGTTGATAACCAGTGTTCCCAAAGCATTTTAACCCCATCTGACTATCTCTGACTCTTGGTGTAAGTTGTCAACGTTGACCACATGAAGTGAAATTCTGTGGTCATGGTCAGTGGCATATGCATACTTTGGTTGCTCACTGTGCATGGTGCCACACTGTACCAATACATATTGAAGGTACTTGCTTATTGATAACTAGTATTCACAAACCATTGTTTCCCCCTCTGACCATTTGTGACTCGTGCTATGAGTTGTCAAAGTTGACCATACATAGTGACGTTCTTTGGTCATGGTCAGTGACATATGCATACTTTGGTTGGTCAGTGTGTATGGTAGCCACACCATGCCACTACTTATTGAAGGTCCCTGTGCTTGCTAGTTGATACCTGGTGTTGCCAAACCTTTGTTTCCCCCTCTGACCATTTGTGACTCGTGCTATGAGTTGTCAAAGTTGACCATACATAGTGACGTTCTTTGGTCATGGTCAGTGACATATGCATACTTTGGTTGGTCAGTGTGTATGGTAGCCACACCATGCCACTACTTATTGAAGGTCCCTGTGCTTGCTAGTTGATACCTGGTGTTGCCAAACCTTTGTTTCCCCCTCTGACCATTTGTGACTCGTGCTATGAGTTGTCAAAGTTGACCATACATAGTGACGTTCTTTGGTCATGGTCAGTGACATATGCATACTTTGGTTGGTCAGTGTGTATGGTAGCCACACCATGCCACTACTTATTGAAGGTCCCTGTGCTTGCTAGTTGATACCTGGTGTTGCCAAACCTTTGTTTCCCCCTCTGACCATTTGTGACTCGTGCTATGAGTTGTCAAAGTTGACCATACATAGTGACGTTCTTTGGTCATGGTCAGTGACATATGCATACTTTGGTTGGTCAGTGTGTATGGTAGCCACACCATGCCACTACTTATTGAAGGTCCCTGTGCTTGCTAGTTGATACCTGGTGTTGCCAAACCTTTGTTTCCCCCTCTGACCATTTGTGACTCGTGCTATGAGTTGTCAAAGTTGACCATACATAGTGACGTTCTTTGGTCATGGTCAGTGACATATGCATACTTTGGTTGGTCAGTGTGTATGGTAGCCACACCATGCCACTACTTATTGAAGGTCCCTGTGCTTGCTAGTTGATACCTGGTGTTGCCAAACCTTTGTTTCCCCCTCTGACCATTTGTGACTCGTGCTATGAGTTGTCAAAGTTGACCATACATAGTGACGTTCTTTGGTCATGGTCAGTGACATATGCATACTTTGGTTGGTCAGTGTGTATGGTAGCCACACCATGCCACTACTTATTGAAGGTCCCTGTGCTTGCTAGTTGATACCTGGTGTTGCCAAACCTTTGTTTCCCCCTCTGACCATTTGTGACTCGTGCTATGAGTTGTCAAAGTTGACCATACATAGTGACGTTCTTTGGTCATGGTCAGTGACATATGCATACTTTGGTTGGTCAGTGTGTATGGTAGCCACACCATGCCACTACTTATTGAAGGTCCCTGTGCTTGCTAGTTGATACCTGGTGTTGCCAAACCTTTGTTTCCCCCTCTGACCATTTGTGACTCGTGCTATGAGTTGTCAAAGTTGACCATACATAGTGACGTTCTTTGGTCATGGTCAGTGACATATGCATACTTTGGTTGGTCAGTGTGTATGGTAGCCACACCATGCCACTACTTATTGAAGGTCCCTGTGCTTGCTAGTTGATACCTGGTGTTGCCAAACCTTTGTTTCCCCCTCTGACCATTTGTGACTCGTGCTATGAGTTGTCAAAGTTGACCATACATAGTGACGTTCTTTGGTCATGGTCAGTGACATATGCATACTTTGGTTGGTCAGTGTGTATGGTAGCCACACCATGCCACTACTTATTGAAGGTCCCTGTGCTTGCTAGTTGATACCTGGTGTTGCCAAACCTTTGTTTCCCCCTCTGACCATTTGTGACTCGTGCTATGAGTTGTCAAAGTTGACCATACATAGTGACGTTCTTTGGTCATGGTCAGTGACATATGCATACTTTGGTTGGTCAGTGTGTATGGTAGCCACACCATGCCACTACTTATTGAAGGTCCCTGTGCTTGCTAGTTGATACCTGGTGTTGCCAAACCTTTGTTTCCCCCTCTGACCATTTGTGACTCGTGCTATGAGTTGTCAAAGTTGACCATACATAGTGACGTTCTTTGGTCATGGTCAGTGACATATGCATACTTTGGTTGGTCACTGTGTATGGTAGCCACACCATGCCACTACATATTGAAGGTCTTTGTACCTGCTAATCAATAACTAGTATTCACAACAATCGTTTCCCCCTCTCACCATTTGTGACTCGTGCTATGAGTTGTCAAAGTTGACCATACATAGTGACATTCTTTGGTCATGTTCAGTGACACATGCCTACTTTGGTTGTTCATTGTACATGGTAGCCACACCGTGCCACTACTTATTGAAAGTCCCTGTGCTTGCTAGTTGATACCTGGTGTTGCCAAACCATTGTTTCCCCCTCTGTCCATTTGTGACTTGTGTTATGGGTTGTCAATGCTGACCACACACAGCGGATTTTGTTGTTCAAAGGCAGTACGTATGCCTACTTTGGTCGGTCAGTGTGCATGGTAGCCACGCCATGCTACTAGTTATTGAATGTCGTTGTACTTGCTAGTTGAAAACTAATATTCGGAAACCATTGTTTCCCCCTCTGATCATTTTTGACTTGTGTTGTGGTTTGTGAACGTTGACCACCCATACTGAAATTCTTTGGTCATGGTCAGCGACATATGCCTGGTTTGGTTGTTCGGTGTGCAAAGTAGCCACACCGTGCCACCACGTATTGAAGTTCTTTGTCCTGTTTAGGTGATAAAGAGGGTTCCGAAACCATTCTCTCTCCCTCTAACCATTTGTGACTTGTGTTTTGAGTTGTGAATGTTGACCACATAGAGTGGACTTCTTTGGTCATAGTTAGTAACGTATGCATCCTTTGGTTGGTCACTATGCACGCTAGCCACACTGTGCCACTACTTGTTGATGGTCTTTGTACTTGCTAGTTGATAATTAGTGTTCCCAACCCATTGTTTCCCCCTCTGACCATTTTTGACTCGTGTTATGAGTTTTCAACGTTGACCACACACTGTGAATTTTGTTTGGTCATAAATAGTGGCATATGCCTACTCTAGTTTGTCAGTGTACATGGTTACCACGCCGTATCACTACGCACTGAAGGCCTTTGTGCTTTGTAGTTGATAGTCAGTGTTCCCAAATCATTGGTACCCCCTCTGAATATCTGTGACTCTTGTTGTGAGTTGTCAACGTTCACCACATGAAGTGAAATTCTTTGGTCATGGTCAGTGACACATGCATACTTTGGTTGGTCACTGTGCATGGTAAACACACTGCGCCACTAGATATTGAAGGTCTTTGTATTTGCTAATCGCTAACTTGTATTCACAAACAATTGTTTCCCCCTCTGACCATTTGTGACTTGTGTTATGAGTTGTCAAAGTTGACCACACATAGTGACATTCTTTGGTCATGTTCAGTGACACATGCCTACTTTGGTTGGTCATTGTACATGGTAGCCACACCATGCCACTACTTATTGAAGGTCCCTGTGCTTGCTAGTTGATACCTTCTGTTGCCAAACCATTGTTTCCCCCTCTGACCATTTGTGACTCGTATTATGAGTTGTCAATGTTGACCACACACAGCGGATTTTGTTGGTCAAAGGCAGTCGGTATGCCTACTTTGGTCGGCAAGTGTGCATGGTAGCAACGCCATGCTACTAGTTATTGAATGTCGTTGTACTTGCTTGCTGAAAACTATTTTTCCGAAACCATTGTTTACCCCTCTGACCATTTGTCACTTGTGTTATGGTTTGTAAACGTTGACCACCCATAGTGAAATTCTTTGGTCATGGTCAGCGACATATGCCTAGTTTGGTTGTTTGGTGTGCATAGTAGCCACACCGTGCCACTACGTATTGATGTTCTTTGTCCTTTTTAGTTGATACATAGGGTTCCCAAACCATTCTCTCTCTCCCTCTGGCGACTCGACAAATGCTTGGATCTTAAAATGGAGGATTGCCCCGTAAATTTGACGAGTCGCTGAATCCGGTGGAAGTTGTTTCGCCGGAATCGGACAAGTATCGAGGGAGATATGGCCTTCCAAAGTTGGGGTGTGCGCAGCGGCTCTGGGAGCCGGCTGCGACTCGAAATCCAGTCGATAATCGACCGGATCGAGTAACAAAAACACCATGTGGAGAAAATGCTCCGATAGGCCTGCCGAGGCGTCCGGTGGATGATCCGCCTGATCAGGTGGATCATCCACCGGATCCAGTAGTGCAGGTTGTTACTGAGGGACTTAGCCAAAATCCTGGCTCGACGTCCGAAATTCAGTAGTACGTTTTGTTACTCGGGACAGGTTTCGAACCTCGTCACACCCCATCACCAAACTCGACCCAAACGTGGGTAGGGTGCGTGGAAACAGTGCAGGGGACCCCTACACCACGTGCAAGTGGACCTGCGCCTTGGGAAAGGCGCTTCGCACGTGAAGGAAGGCGCCACGGCATGTGCGCGCCATGGAAGCGTTAGGCGTTTCTGTGGTGGGTGAGACCTGCGCTTCGGCAAGCATAACTTGGGCTTCGCTTGGCCGAATCGCGCGCGGTTTGGTGCGCTGGAACGCTCATGACTAGCCCTATAAATGTTGTTATCATGTCTATGTTCAAAATATAACGCAAAACGACGTTATTCCCTTCGCAAACTGACTGTCTCTAAATTCCTGCTCACATAGCGTGAGGCGACCAGAAAGCTCACGCTCAGTCTCAGATTCACCCAAAACAGTAGACGTGATCCACGAGAGTCTATCAGACCAACGTCGGGGCCGCACCACGCGG
>SZWC01005174.1:115322-135610 GCA_023375785.1 Penium margaritaceum
ATGAAGCGACTCCTCACGGTGAGAATCGAGGAGGGAGATGATGTCATCTCCGCCATGCAGCAGATCGAGTCGCTCGCCTCGCAATGCAATGACGTGGGGTGGAAGATCGACACGCAGCTGCAGGCGATGGCCCTCCTCATGGCCCTACCTGACAGTTGGGGCCCACTCATCACCGTCCTTGGAGGATGGGCGGAGGACAAGCTCACCTATGGCGCGGTCGCAGAGTACATCCGCAACGAGGCGCAGCGCCGGAGCTGCAGGGAGTCCTCGTCTTCCTCATCGGCCCTCGTCACCAAAACGCGTGGTGGCGGAAACGGGGGCAAAGGAAGCGGCGGAAGAGGCGGCGGCAAGAAGGGCGCCAAGAAAGGTGCGTGCCGCAATTGCGGCAAGGAGGGCCATTGGGCCCGCGAGTGCCCGGAGGAGGCAAAGACCGGCGGCAAAAGCAGCAAGGGCAGGTCGCTCCTCAACGGCAACAAGAACCACTTCCTCAAGAAGGCCAACAGGCGCTGCCTGGATTCCGGGGCCGAGGAGCACACCCAAGTTGAGAAGGTGAGGTTCGTCACCTACGAGAAGTCCTCCAAGTCAATGGTGGTCGCGAACGACAAAGTCGAGCCGGCGGCCGGCCAAGGCGACGTGGAGGTGGAAGTCGTGGTGGGCGGTAAGAAGGAGCTGTGCACAATCCGTGATGTGCAGCACGTCCCCGGCCTGGCTGGCATCCTGAGTGTCAGCCGCTTGACGGACAAGGGGTATGAGGTGCTCTTCCACAGGAAAGGCGCAGTGGTGCGCATCGATGGCGACGGCGAGGTCGTGCTAGAGGCAAAGCGCGAGGGCGGTCTCTACATTGTGGAGACCAAGGTGGTCCCCGCGGCATCGGACGTAGCAGATTCGCAAGAGCGCATCGTCAACATGGCCAAGGGAGGAAGCGCTGATCTGGAGCTCTGGCACCGATGGTTGGGGCATTTGGCGCCCGCAACCGTTAAGGAGATGGCGAAGCGCGACATGGTGCGCGGCCTCGTCATCGACGGTGCAGCAGACGCGGCAGCAGATGCAGCAGCGCACAAAAGGTGCGAGCCTTGCATTTTGGGCAAGGCGCGGCGCAAGCCGTTCAATGAGAACGAGGCTCGCGTAGAGGACCTGCTGGAGGTCGTGCACAGCGACGTATGCGGACCGTTCAAAACGCCGTCAAACAGCGGCTTGAGATACTTCGTCACCTTCATTGACGACTGCAGCAGAAAACTCTACGTGTACTTCATGAAGCGGAAAGGCGAGGTCCTGGACCGGCTGAAGGAGTACGTCGCAGCAGTGGAGAGGCAGACTGGCCGGAAGGTCAGAGCACTACGCAGCAACAACGGCGGAGAGTACGTGGGCTGCAGCGGGTGGATGAAGCACCAGGGCATCAAGTGGGAACCCACTACGCCGTACTCGCCACAGTCCAACGGCGTGGCGGAGTGGGCGAACCAGACGCTGCTCAACATGGTGCGGACCATGCTTGTGGATGCGGGGTTGCCGCGAGGGTTCTGGGCGGAGGCTGTGCGTACAGCGAGCTACACCATGAACCTCACCCCAACAGCGGTGCTGAAGGGTAAGGGCGGCTGGAAGACGCCGCAGGAGGTTTGGAGCGGGCGCAAGCCAAACGTGGCGCACTTGAAGGTGTTCGGGTGCAAAGCGCACGCGATGGTGCAGGCGGCGCAACGACGCGACAGCAAGCTAGAACCACGGGCGCAGCCGTGCTTGTTCCTCGGCTACGAGAGCGCGCAAAAGGCATACAGGCTCTGGGACCCGCGCACGCAAGAGATCATCCGTAGCCGTGACGTCGAGTTCAACGAGCAGCAGAGCTTCAGCAGCAGCAGCAATGACATGAGCGTCGGGAACACTCCAAAACAGGGAAAGTGGTTCAAGCTCCTTGACTACGAGGAGGAGCCGGCGGACGCGAAGGTCGATGATACGGCGTCGGAGCGCGGCGGTGCAGCAGGTGCAGTAGCAGACGCGGAGGAATTTGACGACGATGCAGCTGGGCTGGAGGTCCGGCGGAATGATCCGTCGAAGGAGGTACCGCGGGTGCCGAAGCGCGCACTCCCGGCGGAGTTCGTGTCGGGCGTCGGAGAAAAATACTCCGGACGCGCCGCCCGTCAGGTTGATGGTTCACCGGAGCGGGAGGAATCCTCGGGGAGCCGTCCGGTTGATGATTCACCGGAGCGGGTTGAGTCGGAAGGATCGCAGCAGAGCGATAAGACGCCGCCAAGACTGCCGCCCCGCAACGGGAGGCAGCGGAAAGCGGGGAAGCGTTTCAACGCAGGCACCGGTCGATGGATCAACATGACGCGGTGCATGCTAGCTGCATCAACAGAACCGACAACCGTGCAAGAGGCGCTTGCGCGGCCCGAGGGGAAGCAGTGGGACGCCGCCATCAAGTCGGAACTAGCGTCCATTGCTGAAAACGACACGTGGCAGCTGGTTGACAGGCCGAAAGACGCCAAGGTCATCGGCTCCAAGTGGGTCTTTAAGACCAAGTTCACAAAGGAAGGTGTGGTTGACAAGTACAAGGCGCGGCTCGTGGCGAAGGGGTACGCACAGCGTAAGGGCGAGCACTACGATGAGACGTTCGCCCCCGTCGCCAAGTTCACAAGCATCCGGGCAATCCTTGCGGTGGCAGCCGCGAAAGACATGGAGCTCCACCAAATGGATGTAAAGACGGCCTTCCTCAACGGCATCATCGACAAAGAAATCTACATGGAGGTGTCGGAGGGGGTGGAGGCGCCGGAGGGCAAGGTGTGCAAGCTGCAGAAGTCCTTGTATGGGCTAAAACAATTGCCCCGATGCTGGTACCAACAGATGGAAAGCTTCATGGCACAAATCGGCTTCAAGCGCTGTGAGGCGGATCACAGTGTGTACGTGCAGCGCAGCAAGAAGCTCCATCAGATTGTCGCACTCTACGTGGACGATCTGATCTTGTGCTCCTCAGACCTGCCGAGCCTACAGCAGCTGAAAGAGCAGCTAAGCAGCAGGTTCCAGATGTCGGACATGGGGGAGCTGGAGTTCTACCTCGGGCTGAGCATTACGCAAAACTGGAGGACGCGCACGCTTGAGCTGGGACAGGCCAAATACGTGGCCGAGGTGCTGAAGCGGTACGGCATGGAGGACTGCAAACCAGTATGCAGTCCTGTCTCCACGACCTATGAACTGAGTGCGGCAATGGCGTCGCAAACAAAAGAAGAGCAGGAGGATATGGTAGGGGTGCCCTACCAATCAGCGGTGGGCAGCCTCATGTACGCCATGGTGGCGACTCGACCGGACCTGGCCTACGCAGTGGGCCAAGTGAGCAGGTACGTGGCCAATCCAGGGCCACTACACTGGCAAGCGGTCAAGCGCATCCTTCGCTACCTGCAGGCGACGCGGCACGCGCGCCTGAGGTTCGACGGCAAAGTACGGGCGGACCCTTTGCGCCTGGTCTGCTACACGGATGCAGACTACGCTGGCGATGTGGACAAGCGGAAGTCCACATCCGGTTACGTGTTCTTCCTCGCTGGTGCAGCGGTCTCATGGTGCAGCAGGAAGCAGGACTGCGTCGCCACCTCCACAGTGGAAGCGGAGTACATCGCGTTGGCCGAGGCGGTCAAGGAGGCGGTGTGGCTCCGCAGGTTGCTGGGGGAACTGGGCGTGCCGCAGCAGGAGCCAACGGTGGTTCAAGAGGACAACACCGGCTCCATCTCGCTGACCAACAACCCGACGCAGCACAGGAGGACGAAGCACATCAACGTGCATTACCATTACGCATGGGACATGGTCGAGAAGGGGCAGGTGGTACTGCAGCACTGCAGCACGCACAACATGCTTGCGGATTGCTTGACCAAAGCGCAACCCGCGGACCGGCACGCGATGAGCGTGGTTGGACTTGGGATGACCAGCTATGATGGGCTGGAGGGCGCAGCGGAAGATGAGTAAGAGCAAGCTGGAGCAGCGGGCATGGCAGGTGCAAGGGAGAGAATGTTGAAAAATTGCCCCTCCGCATGCCCAAGTGCGGCGCCGGGAGGCGCCCACGAGCCGCCAGAAAGTGAAAATTCCGCTCCGGCGGATCTGGCGACTCGACAAATGCTCGGATCTTAAAATGGAGGATTGCCCCGTAAATTTGACAAGTCGCTGAATCCGGTGGAAGTTGTTTCGCCAGAATCGGACAAGTATCGAGGGATATATGGCCTTCCAAAGTTGGGGTGTGCGCAGCGGCTCTGGGAGCCGGCTGCGACTCGAAATCCGGTCGATAATCGACCGGATCGAGTAACAAAAATACCATGTGGAGAAAATGCTCCGATAGGCCTGCCGAGGCGTCCGGTGGATGATCCGCCTGATCAGGTGGATCATCCACCGGATCCAGTAGTGCAGGTTGTTACTGAGGGACTTAGCCAAAATCCTGGCTCGACGTCCGAAACTCAGTAGTACATTTTGTTACTCGGGACAGGTTTCGAACCTCGTCACACCCCATCACCAAACTCGACCCAAACGTGGGTAGGGTGCGTGGAAACAGTGCAGGGGACCCCTACACCATGTGCAAGTGGACCTGCGCCTTGGGAAAGGCGCTTCGCACGTGAAGGAAGGCGCCACGGCGTGTGCGCGCCATGGAAGCGTTAGGCGTTTCTGTGGTGGGTGAGACCTGCGCTTCGGCAAGCATAACTTGGGCTTTGCTTGGCCGAATCGCGCGCGGTTTGGTGCGTTAGAACGCTCATGACTAGCCCTATAAATATTGTGATCATGTTTATGTTCAAAATATAATGCAAAACGACGTTATTCCCTTCGCAAACTGACTGTCTCTAAATTCCTGCTCACATAGCGTGAGGCGACCAGAAAGCTCACGCTCAGTCTCAGATTCACCCAAAACAGTAGAAGTGATCCACGAGAGTCTATCAGACCAACGTCGGGGCCGCACCACGCGGCTCTTATCCTGAAACACTACGTATTGATGTTCTTTGTCCTTTTAAGTTGATACAGAGGGTTCCCAAACCATTCTCTCTCCCTCTGACCATTTGTGACTTGTGTTTTGAGTTGTAAATGTTGACCACACAGAGTGGACTTCTTTGTTCATAGTCAGTAACATATGCATCCTTTGATTGGTCACTGTGCACGCTAGCCACACTGTGCCACGACTTGTTGACGGTCTTTGTACTTGCTAGTTTACAATTAGTGTTCCCAACCCATTGTTTCCCCCTCTGACCATTTGTGACTCGTGTTTTGAGTTTTTAACGTTGACCACCCACTGTGAATTTTTTTTGGTCATAAACAGTGGCATATGCCTACTCTGGTTTGTCACTGTACATGGTTGCCACGCCGTGTCACTACGCACTGAAGGTCTCCGTGCTTTGTAGTTGATAGCCTGTGTTCCCAAACCATTGTTTTCCCCTCTGACTATCTGTGACTCTTGTGAGTTGTCAACGTTGACCACATGAAGTGAAATTCTTTGGTCATGGTCAGTGACATATGCATACTTTGGTTGGTCACTGTGCATAGTAAACACACTGTGCCACTACAAATTGAAGGTCTTTGTACTTGCTAATCGCTAACTTGTATTCACAAACGATTGTGTCCCCCTTTGACCACTTGTGACTCGTATTATGAGTTGTGAAAGTTGACCACACATAGTGACATTCTTTGGTCATGTTCAGTGACACATGCCTACTTTGGTTGGTCATTGTACATGGTAGCCACACCGTGCCACTACTTATTGAAAGTCCCTGTGCTTGCTAGTTGATACCTGGTGTTGCCAAACCATTGTTTCCCCCTCTGACCATTTGTGACTCGTATTATGAGTTGTCAACGTTGACCACACAGAGCGGATTTTGTTGGTCAAAGGCAGTACACAAGCCTACTTTGGTCTGTCATTGTGCATGGTAGCCACACCGTGGTACTAGTTTTTTTAAGTGAATTCAAAAACTGGTTGAATGTGGTTGTGGAAGACCATCAACTTTGGCACCATGTGTGTGGTCAAAGTTGACCACACACATGGTGTGTGGTCAACTAATATTCCAGAACCATTGTTTCCCCTCTAACCATTTGTGACTCGTGTTATGGGTTGTGAACGTTGACCACCCATACTAAAATTCTTTGGTCATGGTCACTAAAATTTGCCTAGTTTGATTGTTTGGTGTGTATAGTAGCCACACCGTGCCATTCAGTATCAAAGTCCTTTGTCCTTTCTAGTCGATACATAGGGTTCCCAAACCATCCTCTCTCCCTCTGACCATTTGTGACTCGTGTTATGAGTTATCCATGTTGACCACAGAGTGGACTTCTTTGGCCATAGTCTGTGACGTATGCATCCTTTGGTTGGTCACTATGCACGCTAGCCACACCGTGCCACTACTTGTTGAAGGTCTTTGTACTTGCTAGTTGATACTAGTTTTCCCAACCCATTGTTTCCCCCTCTGACCATTTGTGACTCGTGTTATGAGTTGTTAGCGTTGACTACACACTATGAAATTCTTTTGGTCATGGTTGGTAGCATTTGCCTACTTTGGTTTGAGACAGTACATGGTTGTCATGCCGTGTCACTATGTACTGAAGGTCCTTGTACTTTCTAGTTGATAGTCAGTGTTCTCAAACCATTGTTACCCCCACTAACTATCTGTGACTCTTGCTCTGAGTTGTCAATGTTTACCACATGAAGTGGAATTCTTTGGTCATGGTCAGTGACGTACTTTGTTTGGTCACTGTGCATATGAAGCCATGCTGTGCCACTACATATTGAAGGTCTTTGTACTTGCTAATCGATAACTAGTATTCACAAAACATTGTTTCCCCGTCGGACCTGTTGGCCTGAGGGTGAGTGTGCACCCTGGAGGGTCCCTAGCAGTGGCTCGTTCACACCACCAACTGTTTTTGGAGAGACTAAAACCGTGGAGGCAACTGGTTCCAAGGATGGCAAAATCTGTTCAGAGAGTGAGGCAATAGTTTTGGCCTCAATTGGATGGGAGTTAACACTTTTTCAAGGCTCACAAGCAGTGGCATTTTATAGCCACTGATCTAAGCTTTCCAGAACACCAAAGCATGCCATATTTGGAGCTTCCTAGCAGATTCTATGGCTTCTAGAGTGCTCCTTGGTAGGCTGTCCGTTTCCCACCTAGGAAGGCATCCCTTCCCTCCTCTAGAAGCTTCTGCCCCTTCCTAGATTCCTCAGCTTGCTTCTAGTAGGAGGGAAGGTGTCCAGAAGACCAAGACACCTCTAGATGCCTTGTAGGACAAGTCACCCCTTCTAGAAGGTGTGCCACCTTCCTGGACCCTCACCTGGCCTTCTAGAAACTTAAAGAGGAACTATAGAGGTTGAGCTAGCTTCCTGGCATCTATTTTCCACCTCCCTTGAGGCAGGGCAGAATTTCATCTTGTGGGACTTGAACCCGGGCCCCTGCCTCTAGAGGTGGACACCATTAACCACTAAGCCACTAAGGCTTGTCTTTTTGGTGTTCCTTTTTGGAGTCACTCCTGCCATGGTGAGGAGCATCATTCCAACAATCTTCCCCTTGCGCGTCACCCATGGCAGTTGTCCATGCTTAGTGTATAACTTAGGAGCCTCTCTCCTCATGGGAGGCGAGCTTACATTTTACTGCTCCCTCGCACTCAGCCCCATCCTTCTTGTGCAGTGCCTCCTTGAGGCTCCTCTTGCGCGAACCCAGTCCAATTGCCCTTGTCGGCATCGTATCTTTTTGTCCTTCTTCACACACGGCTGCTCGTGCGGGGCTGTTGAGGCAGTTGTTCTTGTTGCTGTTCCCTTTTGGCGCCATCCTCTCCAAGCGCCTGCTCCCCCTCTCTTGGAGACCTTGGAGACATCGGTCGACTCCCCGCCTCCACGTCCATCTCCGGTGCTTCGGATTCTTCATCTGAACTCGCCGCAACAAATTCTGCCGGTCGCCCATCCCTCGGACGATCCTCTCTGGCTGGTGCTGCTGCGAGGACGTCACCCTCATTCACGTCCTCCGGCGTCTCCCCCTCAAGGAGTGGCATCCACTCCCCCCTCTTGGAGAGACCTGCCTCCTTGTCTGTCCAACGGCTTTTCTCGTCGAATGTGACGTCGCGACTCCGCACAATCTGCTGCCTCCTTGGGTCAAAGAGCCGATACGCCTTGCTTCCACTCTCATATCCAAGGAAAATACACCGACGGGTACGCGGGTCCAGCTTGCTCCGTCCCTCACGTGCCTGCACCATTGCATGTGCAACACAACCAAACGTGCGGAGGTGACCCACTGCCGGCTTCCTCCCACTCTAGAGTTCTTCTGGCGTCTTCCACACATTGCTCTCCTTGTCCTTCAGCGGCTTGGTCAGCATGAGATTCATGATGTACGCTGCTGTCCTTGCCGCCTACGCCCAATACCATTGTGTAAGGCCAGCGTCGCTCAACATGGATCGCACCATGTTAAGGATTGTGCGATTCGCTCTCTCTGTGACGCCATTCTGTTGTGGGGAGTGTGGAGTTGTTTTCTGCCACTCAATCCCCTTGCTCTTCATCCACCCAAGGCACCCCGCATATTCACCGCCGTTGTCATTTCGGAACGCCTTCACCTTCAACTCTGTTTGCCGCTCCACATCAGCCACAAACTCTTGCATGCACGCAAGGACCTCACTCTTCCACTTCATTGGGTAGAGGTAGAGTTTCCGGCTGTGGTCATCGATGAAGGTGAGGAAGTAGCGAGCTCCGCCGATGGAGCTCTCAAGCGGTCCACACACATCTGTGTGTACCACGGCCAGTTTTGCCGATGTACGCGTCCCCTTTGGGACAAACGGCTGCCGAGTTGATTTGCCAACGATGCATGGCTCACACACGGTCTCCTTGGTTCCATCAAGGCCACTGATTTGGAGACCCCGCACCACTTCCCTCTTAGCCATCTCCTTCACTGTTGATGGAGAAATGTGGCAGAGTCGGCGGTGCCATAGGTCCAGGTCTCCTCCATCCTTCGTTGCAAGNTAGCAGGTACAAGTCGTCCTCCCTCTTGGCACGCGCAATCACCTCACCTTTGCCCTCTTTGCGGATGACGGCCTCCTTCTTTGTGAAGAGCACCTCAAGTCCCTTGTCGGTAAGGCGGCTGACGGAGAGCAGGTTTGCCCCAAAGTTAGGCATATGCAGCACATCGTAGATTGTGCTCGTGACAGGTTTTCCATCCACAATTGACTCAATGCGGACGTTACCCTCACCGGCGGCCACCTCTGTTTTTCCATTGGCCACCGTCATGCGTCTCTCCGAGGCGCCGTAGGTGACAAATGCCGCCCTGTTGCATTGCGTGTGGCGGCCGGATCCGGAGTCCATGACGGCAACTCCTGGATCCTTCAAGTTGGTGGAGTTGTACGCCATAAGGGCGTGCTCATCTTTCTTCCCGCCCCACTGTGACCGATCTGTTTTCTTCTTGCGACAGTTGCGCGCGTCGTGGCCCTCCTTGCCGAAGTTGAAGCATTCCCCCTTCTTGTCACCCTTCTTGGTGCCCTGTTTGGCACCCTTCCACTTGTCGTCTCGGCCTCCACTTTGAGGATGAACCGTGTAAGCTGAACTTGATGCCGCTGTACTCTCTCGACCGCCACGTCGCATCCACTCATTGCGTACGTACTCAGCAACCTTGGGGTACTTCAGCTCGTCGGAAGGCCAGCCACCAAGGACTGTGATCATGGGACTCCAACTGTCTGGCAAGGCCAGAAGGAGGATCATAGCTTGCAACTGAGAGTCGACCTCCCAACCCGTGGCCACGCACTCCGCTGCGAGGGACTCAATCTGCTGCATGATCTCCATGATGTTGTCGCCTTCGTTGGCTCGGAGGGTGACGAGCCGTTTGAAGATGAAGAGCTGGTTGGCAAGATTGCTTGACTGGTAGATGGAGCAGAGTTTTGACCATGCGTCCGCGGCCAGGGTGCATCCTTGGATGTGCCCAAGTTGTGGTGGGCATAACGCGGACACAAGGAGCGCCAACGCCTTTTTGTTGCGCTTCTTGTATGCCTCCTTCACCTCAGCCGTTGCAGTCTCCGGCGGAGCAGTCTCATCACCTTTTACAAGCTCAAGCAGTCCCTTGTCGTCGAGGAAGACCTCAAACTGCCACCTCCACNCCATGATGTTGTCGCCTTCGTTGGCTCGGAGGGTGACGAGCCGTTTGAAGATGAAGAGCTGATTGGCAAGGTTGCTTGACTGGTAGATGGAGCAGAGTTTTGACCATGCGTCCGCGGCCAGGGTGCATCCTTAGATGTGCCCAAGTTGTGGTGGGCATAACGCGGACACAAAGAGCGCCAATGCCTTTTTGTTGCGCTTCTTGTATGCCTCCTTCACCTCAGCCGTTGCAGTCTCCGGCGGAGCAGTCTCATCACCTTTTACAAGCTCAAGCAGTCCCTTGTCGTCGAGGAAGACCTCAAACTGCCACCTCCACAAGGCAAATCCTGTCCCATCAAACTTAAGGACAGCGCGGCTGCTCTCTTGCTCGATGGTTGCCATGTCTTGCTGCTGGAAGCGTGAAATCAAGCTGGCTTTGAAACCCTTAGAAGCGTGGTGGGCCCATAACCCTTTGTTGGCCTGAGGGTGAGTGTGCACCCTGGAGGGTCCCTAGCAGTTGCTCGTTCACACCACCAACTATTTTTGGAGAGACTAAAACCGTGGAGGCAACTGGTTCCAAGGATGGCAAAATCTATTCAGAGAGTGAGGCAATAGTTTTGGCCTCAATTGGATGGGATTTAACCTCACACACAGCGGATTTCTTTGGTCAAAGGCAGTACATATGCCAGGAAGCTAGCTCAACCTCTAGAGTTCCTCTTTTTGTTGGAAAGAGGTGCATAGCAGCCTCATATTCGTTGACCACACACAGCGGATTTCTTTGGTCAAAGGCAGTACATATGCCTACTTTGGTCTGTCATTGTGCATGGTAGCCACACCGTGCTACTACTTATTGAAGGTTGTTGTACTTGCTAGTTGAAAACTAATATTTTGAAACCATTGTTTCCCCCTATGACCATTTGTGACTCGTATTATGGGTTGTGAACATTGACCACCCATACAGAAGTTCTCTGGTCATGGTCAGTGATATATGCCTAGTTTGGTTGTTTGGGGTGCATAGCAGCCACACTTTGCCACTACGTATTGAAGTTGTTTGTCCCTTGTAGTCGATACATATGGTTCCCAAACTAGTGTCTCTCCCTCTGACCATTTGTGACTCGTGTTATGAGTTGTCAATGTTGACCACACATAGTGGACTTCTTGGGTCATAGTCAGTGACGTATGCATCCTTTGGTTGGTCACCGTGCACGCTAGCCACACCGTGCCACTACTTGTTGAAGGTCTTTGTAGTTGCTAGTTGATAACTAGTGTTCCCAACCCATTGTTTTCCCCTCTGACCATTTATGAGTTTTCAACGTTGACCACACACTGCGCAATTCTTTTGGTCATGGTCAGTGGCATATGCCTACTTTGGTTTGTCACTATACATGGTTCCCACGGTGTGTCACTACGTACTTAAGGTCTTTGTGCTTTCTAGTTGATAGCCAGTGTTCCCAGACCATTGTTACCTCTTCGGACCATGTGTGACTTTTGTTGTGAGTTGTCAACATTGACCACACGAAGTGAAATTCTTTGGTCATGGTCAGTGACGTATGCATACTTTGGTTGGTCTTTATGCATTATAGCCACACTGTGCCACTACATATTGAAGGTCTTTGTACTTGCTAATCGGTAACTAGTCTTCACAGATCATTGTTTCCCCCTCTCACCATTTGTGACTCATGTTATGAGCTTTCAAAGCTGACCTGAAATAGTGAAATTCTTTGGTCATGGTCAGTGACATATTCCTACTTTAGTTGGTCATTATACATGGTAGCCACACCGTGCCACTATTTATTAAAGGTTTGTGTGCTTACTCGTTGATTCCTGGTGTTCCCAAACCATTGTTTCCCCCTGTAACCATTTGTGACTTGAATTATGTGTTTTCAACAATGACCACACACAACGGATTTCTTTTGTCAAAGGAAGTACATATGCATACTTTTGTCAGTCATTGTGCATGGTAGCCACACCGTGCTTCTACGTATTGAGTGTCGTTGTACTTGCTTGTTGAAAACTAATATTCCAAAACCATTGTTTCCCCCTCTCACCATTTGTGACTGGATGTGGTGGTGGATGTTGACCACCCATTGAACTTCTTTGGTTATGGTCAGTGTTGTATGCCTAGTTTGGTTGTTCGGTGTGCATAGTAGCCACACCGTGCCAATACATACGAACAGTCGTTGTACTTGCTTGTCCATACCTAGTGTTTCCAAACCATTCTTTCCCCCTCTGACTATTTGTGACTCGTGTTATGGGTTGTGAACGCTGATCACCCATACTTCAATTCCAGATATGACCAGTTAACTCACCCGTTAAACTGTGTATCAACAAGTGTATTGGGAAGTGAACAAACTAGTGAACATGGATGGTTCGCAAAAACTAATGTATATCACATAGAGCCCATCATAATTTCATTCTAGACAAGGAATGGTCATCTGGAATGTGCTAATGTGCATTGATATCGATGTTTTGTGAAAAATGTCCGCGAACAAGAATACACTCATTGATACACTGATCTTCATGTGCGCGAAATTGACGTGATTAACCATAACTCTACAATTCTTTAGTCATGGTCAGTGACATAAGTCTAGTTTGGTTGGTCACTGTGCACGCTAGCCACATGGTGCCACTACTTGTCAAATGTCTTTGTACTTGCTAGTTGATAACTAGTGTTCCCAACCCATTGTTTCCCCCTCTGACCATTTGTGACTCGTGTTATGAGTTTTCAATGTTGACCACACACTGTGAACTTCTTTTGGTCATGGTTAGTGTCATATGCTTACTTTGGTTTATCACTGTACATGGTTGCCACGCTGTGTCACTACGTACAAAATGTCTTTGTGCTTCCTAGTTAATAGCTAGTGTTCCCAAACCATTGCTACCCCCTCTGACTATTAGTGACTTTTGTTGTTGCTAAAATGTGCCCCTGCCATGGATGCCGTTTGCCATTTTCCTGGTCCGACCACTAGAGAGTGGATAGATGTCCAATCTGATTGCAGATTTCGACTCCTTGGATTTTTCCATGCGATTTCGAGCTTTCAGTTGTTGATTTGGTTGAGAATTCAGAGCGTCAGCCCTGCCCAAAGTTCGGGTGGTGCGGCGGGTGGAATCTGGTACCCGTCCGGGGCGACGGTATACTCCACCGCCGGTGGTCCGTGTTCAGCTCCAACTGGCTCCATAGACCCCAATCCCTAGAGGAAGCAACCAGGGAGGTCCCCTGGACCAGGGCAAGCCGCCCTTTGACTTGTCAATCAAAGAAAGGCGCTTCAAGCTGTCATCGGCTCGTATCGGAGACGACTCACGTCTGCGGCAGCCAAAGGCGGCTCCACCAAGGGTTGCTTAGATGGGCGTAGCAAGGGCTATACTGCTCCGTTTTGGGCGTTCTTGGATGCGTTGGAAAGTTCAGATCACAGGCTATAAGAATCTAATGTAATCTCACCAATAAAACTTTCCATTGATGATTCGCAGCCTTCTGCAGTTTCCGCAATCTGCATTCTGCCAGAATCCTGCTCCCTTGGTGTTGTGGCGACCCAAAGCACACACCTCCCTTGGAAGCCTCTTTGCACTAAGTAGCCGTGGACACCTAGGCAGTTCAGGACACACCAGGACAGCAGTCTTGATAAAGGGTTATGGGCCCACTGCCCTGACCTGCCTACCAAGACGTTCACGGCTTCTGCAACACACGGGAGTGTCGCTCCGGGCGACTTCATCGTCGCACTTTCAGACTGTCCAGTGCAGAAGTTCAAAGTGGTACAGAAGACAGAGTCCTCGTCCATCCAAAAGTACATGGGCGGCCCAGGATTTGGACTGTGACGGTGGAATTTTCAGATCTACCTCGCACACAAGGGACTGCTGGAGCTCATGAAGGGCACGGAGGTTCAAGATGCGAGCCCAATGGACGAGGAGAAGACGGCCTTCGCAAGGAAGAACACAGAGGCGCTAATGCTCCTATTGTCGGCGCTACATGAATCTTAGTGTGGTTACATCCAAGGCTGCGACCTAGCAGCCGACGCGTGGAAGAGGCTCCGCTCCATACACCAATCAACATCCCTAGCCAACAAGATCTTCGTAATGAAGTGACTCTTGACGGTGAGGACCGAGGAGGGTGAGGACGTTATTTCCGCCATGCAACAGATAACACTCTTGCCTTGCAATGCAATGATGTGGGATGAAAGTTTGACACGAAGATGCAGGCAATGGCGCTCCTCATGGCTCTACCGAACAGTTGGGGTCCTCTCATCACCGTGCTGGGAGGTTCGGAGGAGGATAAACTCACCTACGGCGCAGTCGCCGAGTACATCTGCAACGAGGAGCACTGTCGGAGCGGTGGTGAGACCTCGTCATCCTCAACTACCCTGGTCACCAAAATGCAGGGTGGCAGCAGCGGTGGCAAGTGAGGCGGCAGTAAAGGCGGCGGCAAGAAGGGTGCCAAGAGGGGTGCATGCCATAACGGTGGCAAGGACGGCCATTGGGCCAAGGAGTGCCCAGAGGAGGCAGGCTGGAGGCAAGGGTGCCAAAGGCAAGAAGGCGCTCCTCAACGGCACGAAGAACCACGACCTGAAGGGCGCCAACCGGCGGTGCATTGACTCAGGTGTGGAGGAGCATACCCACGTCAAGAAGGTGGGATTCATCAATTACACCAAGTCTACCAAGTCCATGGTGACCGCCAACGATAAGGTCGAACCTTCGGCCGGCCAAGGTGATGTGGACGTAGAGGTGGTGGTTGGTGGTAAAAAGGTACAATGTGTTATCCACAATGTGCAACATGTCCCTAGCCTTGCTGACATTTTGAGTGTGAGCCACTTGACAGACAAGGGGTATCAAGTCCTCTTCCGCAGGAAAGGTACAGTCGTGCGGATGGACGGCGGTGGTGAGGTCGTGCTTGAGGCAAAGCGCGAGGGAAGCCTCTACATCGTTGAGACCAAGGTCATCCCCTTGGCATCGGACGCAGCAGACCCGCCAGCACGCTTCGTCAACCTCACAAAAGGCGGAGAAGCAGACCTGCAGCTGTGGCATCGGCGGCTGGGGCACTCGTCGCCCACAGTCGTGCACGAGATGGCGAAGCACGACATGGTTCACGGCCTCAACATCACCGGTAAAGCTGACGTAGCAGCAGATTCCGCAGAGCACAAGTGTGAGCCTTGCATCGTGGGCAAGGCAAAGCGCAAGCCGTTTGAAGATGGACAACAGCGGGCCGAGAACCTGCTCAAGGTCGTGCACAGTGATGTGCGGACCGATCAAGACGCCGTCCATTGAGGGAGCACGGTACTTTGTCACCTTCATTGACGATTGCAGCAGAAAACTTTACGTCTACTTCATGAAGCGGAAGAGCGATGTGCTGGACCGGCTGAAGAAGTACGTCGCAGCGGTGGAGAGGCAGAATGGCCGCAAGGTTAGAGCTCTACGTAGCAACAATGGCGGCGAGTACGTGGGCTGCAGAGGGTGGTTAAAGGAGCAAGGTATTGAGTGCCAGCCGACCACTCCGTACACGCCTCAATCTAATGGCGTGGCGGAGCGTGCGAACCAGACGCTACTCACCATAGCTCGGACGATGCTCGTGGATGCAAAATTGCCACGGAGCTTGTGGGCCGAGGCCGTGAGTGCGGCGTGCTACATCACCAACCTCACCCCAACACCAATGCTGAAGGGGAAGGGCGGCTGGAAAACGCCGTAGGAGGCTTGGAGCGGGCGCAAACCAAGCATGGTACACCTGAAGGAGTTCGCGTGCAAGACGCACACGTTGGTGCAGGCCGCGCAAAGAAAAGACTCCAAACTGGACCCGCGTGCAAAGGCGTGCGCGTTTGTCGGATATGAGAGTGTGCTCAAGGCGTACCGCCTCTTTGATCCACAGACGCAGGACATCATCACCAGCCACGACGTCATTTTTGATGAGCACCAAAGCTACTGCAGCAATATCAACAACATTGACGCATCACACTCTCCAAAGTAAGGGGAGTGGTTCCAACTCCTTGAGCGTGAGGAGGAGCCGACGGCTGCAGAGGTCGATGACGGGTCTTCCGAGGATGACGGTGCTGGAGCGCAGCAGGGCAATGCAGCAGGTGCAGGTTCTTGGCCTGAGGGTGAGTGTGCACCCTGGAGGGTCCCTAGCAGTGGCTGGTTCACACCACCAACTCTTTTTGGAGGGACTGAAACTGTGGAGGCAACTGGTTCCAAGGATGGAAAAATCTGGTCAGAGAGTGTGGCAACAGTTTTAGCCTCAATTGACTGGGAATGAACACTTGATCAAGGCTCACAAGCAGTGGCATTTTATAGCCACTGATCTAAGCTTTCTATAACACCAAAGCATGCCAGATTTGAAGCTTCTTAACAGATTCTATGGCTTCTAGAGTGCTCCTTGGTAGGCTGTGCTTTTCCCACCTAGGAAGGCATCCCTTCCCTCCTCTAGAAGCTCCGCCCCTTCCTAGATTCCTCAGCTTGCTTCTAGTAGGAGGGAAGGTGTCCAGAAGACCAAGACACCTCTAGATGCCTTGTAGGACAAGTCACCCCTTCTAGAAGGTGTGCCACCTTCCTGGACCCTCACCTGGCCTTCTAGAAACTCAAGGAGGAATTCTAGAGTTTGAGCTAGCTTTTTAGCATCTATTTTCCATCTCCCTTGAGGCAGGGCAGAATTTCATCTTTTGGGACTTGAACCCTGGCCCCTNTTTTCCCACCTAGGAAGGCATCCCTTCCCTCCTCTAGAAGCTTCTGCCCCTTCCTAGATTCCTCAGCTTGCTTCTAGTAGGAGGGAAGGTGTCCAGAAGACCAAGACACCTCTAGATGCCTTGTAGGACAAGTCACCCCTTCTAGAAGGTGTGCCACCTTCCTGGACCCTCACCTGGCCTTCTAGAAACTCAAGGAGGAATTCTAGAGTTTGAGCTAGCTTTTTAGCATCTATTTTCCATCTCCCTTGAGGCAGGGCAGAATTTCATCTTTTGGGACTTGAACCCTGGCCCCTGCCTCTAGAAGTGGACACCATTAACCACTGAGCCACTACGGCTTGTCTTTTTGGTATTCCTTTTTGGAGTCACTCCTGCCATGGTGAGGAGCATCACTCTAACAATCTCCCCCTTACGCATCACCCATGGCAGTTGTCCAAGCTCAACTTACAACTGAGGAGCCTTTCTCCTCATGCGAGGCGAGATCATACATTATTGCTCCCTCCTTCTCAGCCCCATCCTTCTTGTGCAGTGCCACCTTGAGGCTCGTCTTGCACAAACCCAGTCCAAATGTCCTTGCCGGCATCGTATCTTTTTGTCCTTCTTCGCACACGGCAGCTCGTGCGGGGCTCTTGAGGCGATTGATGTTGTTGTTGTCCATTTTTGGCGCCATCCTCTCCAAGCGCCTGCTCCCCCTCTCTTGGAGACCTTGGAGACATCGGTCGACTCCCCGCCTCCTCATCCAACTCCGGTGCTTCGGATTCCTCATCCAATCTGGCCGGAAGAAATTCTGCCACTTGCCCATACCTTAGGCGATCTTCTCTTTCTTGTGCAGCTGCAAGGACGTCACCCTCATTCACGTCCTCCAGCGTCTCCCCCTCAAGGAGTGGCATCCACTCCTCCCTCTTGGAGAGACCTGCCTCCTTGTCTATCCAATGGCTTTTCTCGTCGAACATGACGTCGCGACTCCGCACAATCTGCTGCCTCCTTGGGTCAAAGAGCCCGTACGCCTTGCTTCCGCTCTCATATCCAAGGAAGATACACCGGCGGGTACGCGGGTCCAGCTTGCTCCGTCCCTCACGTGCCTGCACCATTGCATGTGCAACACAACCAAACGTGCGGAGGTGACCCACCGCCGGCTTCCTCCCGCTCCATACCTCTTGTGGTGTCCTCCACACCTTGCTCTCCTTGTCCTTCAGCGGCTTGGTCGGCGAGAGAATCATGATGTACGCTGCTGTTCTTGCCGCCTCCGCCCAATACCATTGTGTAAGGCCGGCGTCGCACAACATGTATCGCACCATGTTAAGGATTGTGCTATTCGCTCTCTCTGCGATGCCATTCTGTTGTGGGGAGTGTGGAGTTGTTTTCTGCCACTCAACCCCCTTGCTCTTCATCCACCCAAGGTACCCCACATATTCACCGCCATTTTCACTCCTGAACGCCTTCACCTTCAACTCTGTTTGCCGCTCCACATCAGCCACAAACTCCTGCATGCACGCAAGGACCTCACTCTTCCGCTTCATTGAGTAGAGATAGAGTTTCCGGCTGTGGTCATCGATGAAGGTGAGGAAGTAGCGAGCTCCGCCGATGGAGCTCTCAAGCGGTCCACACACATCTGTGTGTACCACGGTCAGTTTTACCGATGCACGCGTCCCCTTGGCGACAAACGGCTGCCGAGTTGATTTGCCAATGATGCATGGCTCACACACGGTCTCCTTGGTTCCATCAAGGCCGGTGATTTGGAGACCCCGCACCGCTTCCCTCTTAGCCATCTCCTTCACTGTCGATGGAGAAATATGGCAGAGTCGGCGGTGCCATAGGTCCAGGTCTCCTCCATCCTTCGTTGCAAGATTGGCGGCGTTGGACCCCACCCAGCTGCTGAGGATCTTTGTGCGTAGCAGGTACAAGTCATCCTCCCTCTTGGCACGCGCAATCACCTCACCTTTTCCCTCTTTGCGGATGACAGCCTCCTTCTGTGTGAAGAGCATCTCAAGTCCCTTGTTGGTAAGGCGGCTGACAGAGAGCAGGTTTGCCACAAAGTTGGGCATATACAGCACATCGTAGGATGTGCTCGTGACAGGTTTGCCATCCATAATTGACTCAATGTGTACGTTACCCTCACCGGCGGCCACCTCTGTTCTTCCATTGGCCACCGTCATGCGTCTCTCTTCGGCGCCGTACGTGACAAATGCCGCCCTGTTGCATTGCGTGTGGCGGCCTGATCCGGAGTCGATGACGGCAACTCCCGGATCCTTCAAGTTGGTGGAGTTGTACGCCATAAGGGCATGCTCATCTTTCTTCCCGCCCCACTGTGACCGATCTGTTTTCTTCTTGGGACGGTTGCGCGCGTAGTGGCCCTCCTTGCCGTAGTTGAAGCACTCCCCCTTCTTGTCACCCTTCTTGGTGCCCTGTTTGGCACCCTTCCACTTGTCGTCTCGGCCTCCACTTTGAGGATGAACCGTGTAAGCTGAACTTGATGCCGCTGCACTCTGTCGACCGCCAAGTCGCATCCACTCATTGCGTACGTACTCAGCAACCTTGGGGTACTTCAGCTCGTCGGAAGGCCAGCCACCAAGGACTGTGATCATGGGACTCCAACTGTCTGGCAAGGCTAGAAGGAGGATCATAGCTTGCAACTGAGAGTCGACCTCCCAACCCGTGGCCACGCACTCTGCTGCGAGGGACACAATCTGCTGCATGATCTCCATGATGTTGTCACCTTCCTTGGCTCGGAGGGTGACGAGCCGTTTGAAGATGAAGAGCTGATTGGCAAGGTTGCTTGACTGGTAGATGGAGCAGAGTTTTAACCATGCGTCTGCGGCCATGGTGCATCCTTGGATGTGCCCAAGTAGTGGTGGGCATAACACGGACACAAGGAGCGCCAATGCCTTTTTGTTGCGCTTCTTGTATGCCTCCTTCACCTCAGTCATTGCAGTCTCCTGCGGAGTAGTCTCATCACCTTTTACGAGCTCAAGCAATCCCTTGTCGTTGAGGAAGACCTCAAACTGCCACCTCCACAAGGCAAAGCCTGTCCCATCAAACTTAAAGACAGCGCGGCTACTCTCTTGCTCGGTGGTTGCCATGTCTTACTCTTGGAAGCGTGAAATCAAGCTGGCTTTGAACCCCTTAGAGACGTGGGCCCATAACCCTTTGTTGGCCTGAGGGTGAGTGTGCATCCTGGAGGGTCCCTAGCAGTGGTTGGTTCACACCACCAACTGTTTTTGGAGAGACTGAAACTGTGGAGGCAACTGGTTCCAAGGATGGAAGAAAACTGGCCAGAGATTGAGGCAGCCATTTTTGGCCTGAATTGACTGGAAATGAAATCTTGATCAAGGCTCACAAATAGTGGCATTTTATAGCCACTGATATAAGCTTTCCAGGACACCAAAGCATGCCAGATTTGGAGCTTCCTAGCAGATTCTATGGCTTCTAGAGTGCTCCTTGGTAGGCTGTCCTTTTCCCACCTAGGAAGGCATCCCTTCCCTCCTCTAGAAGCTTCTGCCCCTTCCTAGATTCCTCAGCTTGCTTCTAGTAGGAGGGAAGGTGTCCAGAAGACCAAGACACCTCTAGATGCCTTGTAGGACAAGTCA
>SZWC01005175.1:16838-39142 GCA_023375785.1 Penium margaritaceum
TTGTTGTTGTTGTTGTTGTTGTTGTTGTTGTTGTTGTTGTTGTTGTTGTTGTTGTTTCTGCTGCTGCTCCTGCTGCTGCTGCTGCTGCTGCTGTCGCTGCTGCTGCTGCTGCTGCTGAAACTGCTGCTGCTGCTGCTGAAACTGCTGCTGCTGCTGCTGTTGAGACTGCAGCTGCGGACGTGGCGCCTGCTGTGGTTCAACCAACAGCTGCGGAGGCCGCAGAAGCAGGTCTCGTGTGTGCTCCCTTGCAAGCACACCATTTTGCTGTGGCAAGCCCAAGGTACGTGCCTGCTGCTGCTGCTGCTGCAGCATCTGTGGTTGCAGGTTGTGGCCCTGCAGCTGCCTGACTGCCACATGGCCGTTGTGGTTGTGCTCCCCCTGCTTCTGTTCCTGCTGATTCGTTTTTGGATCATGTTGCTGCCGACGATGCTGCTGCTGCTGCTGCTGCTGCTGCTGCTGCTGCTGCTGATTATGCCCTTGCCTCCAGTCTGTGTCCTCATGATTATTTTCAACCTNGGCGAGTACTCAACTCTCCGTGGCACTTGCGACTGCACCTCAACTTGTGCCAGCATCTGCACTTGCGACCCACCCACTGCCAGATCCATCGTCGCCGACTGCTTCCTCTGTGGAGGCCCTTGCTCCGCCCTCCCAAGCCGCTGTGAATCTGGCTGCTGCTGCTGCAGAGTTTGTGCTGCAGCTGGGCTTTTTCCTTGTGAAACTGCGGCAGCAGGTGCAACGACGCCTGCTGAACCTGCTACCACTGTTGGCGGTTCGTCCGCCTCCTTCTGCTGCTGCACTGCCAAATCCTGCACAACACCATGGGCATAGACCGAGGCGGGTCGATAAATGCCTCTCGCCTCTAAATTTGTCGCAAACGTTCGCTCAACCCCTCTGCTCTGCCCTTGCCTCCTTGCGCCTTCTCCTGTTGCTCCCTGTCGAGCCAACGTCACCCCCACTCCCCCTCCTCCTCCTCCTCCTCCTCCTCCTCCTCCTCCTCCTCCCCCTCCTCCTCCACCACCCCCAGCATCAAACGGATACGGATCCACAGCGACAGGAGCACGACCTGCCACCACTGCGTCCCTCTGCAGCTGCGATGCACTACACTCCATCCACGCAGCGACTGTACCACTGCCCGCAACTCGCCCGTTGCAGGATTCTCGCCACTGCTGCTGCTGCTGCTGCTGCTGCTGCTGCTGCTGGGGCTTCTGCTGCGCCGCAGATCCCCTGTTGCGCTCATCCCCTGCCCGCACGTGCACAGGGCTGTTGGCGGCCTTCCCCTTTGCACTAGCGCCAACGCTCGCCCCTGCAGAGGCACCTACCAAACGAGGCTTGCCAGGGAGCGGCTGCAACTGCAGCTGCGGCACAACCTCCTGGAGGCCGTGGGACTGGCTACCGGTTTGGATGACGCTGACGTTGGCGTGCGCAGCCGTTGCCGCGGTTCCCTTGTCCTTGTCCTTNGTCCTTGTCCTTGTCCGCTGCGCTCGTCTCTTGAGAGTATCCTCCCTTCACTTTCTCCGCCTGCACTCCGGAGGTCGCACCCACCGCGCTAGTGTCCACAGCGCGGAGCCGTGCCGAACCCTGTCTGCCTCTACCTCTTCCCCTCCCTCTGCCTCTGCCCTCGCCCTCACCCGCGAGCGGTCTGCCCGCGCCGCCATCCAACGGCAGCATCGGCGGCGGACGCTTGTGGTGTGGATGGGTGTGCCTTGCTTCCAACAGGTGATGCTCGCGGTTCATCTTCGCTCTGCGCAGCTGCTGCTGCTGCTGCTGATGATGATGATGATGCTGCTGTGTCTGTTGTCTCGCCGCGGCACTGCCTCGCGCCCGCGCGGCGCACAACCCCGATGATCTTGTTACGTCCAAACGGTCGGCGGACGGGCTGCACAGGCCGCAGACGTTACGGTGTCAAAGTGTGCACGCTCGCCGCACAGATGGTGGTTCAGCCACTGCGCTGGCAAAGCGGTGCAGTGGCGTGCGCAGGGCGGATGCGAGTGCGAGAGAGCACGGTGACGTTACGAACGCAGGACGAGGAGCGGAGAGGCGATGGGCGATCGGTGGGAAGGGCCGGCGACGAAAGGAGCTCGGCGCTTCCCCGCTGGAACCGGCTGGCCTGGCCATCGCCCTCCGACGGGAAAATCAGTTTTTCGCTCTCCTCCTTGCCGTCTCCAAGGGAAGGGAGACGGCAGATGGTCGCGAGCTTCGCGAGGGAACGGAAACGACGAGGGTACCGAGGGAACGAAGGATTTTACAGAGGGGCGCGAGTCGCTTCGATCGATCGGATTTGAAATAGAAATTCCCGCCAACAGCACCAACAGCACTGAAAACTTCACGGTGAGCAGAATCTTGTGCACAAGAAACCACATGGCAATGAGCCCAGAAACATCTTCACTTCTTTTGGGTTACATAGTAACCTATTACAATCGGTTCGTGGCCAAAAGATGCTTCAAGAAAATCTTGATTGGTGTATCAGTCGTTTTTCTGCCACATCCACCAATCAGGGCGCAAGAATCGGTCGGACTGTATGCCCCCCAAGTCCGCGGACGCCTAGTTGAGGTCGGCCTAGACAAAAAAGATCACGGACATCAACCTAGGATTCCGGACAGATCCCGGAAAGAACGGAGTAAGCAGTCCGACGCTACGGACTGTAAGTTTAGGCCCTCCAGTCGCTACCCCTTGGCCTCGCCCTGTGTAGTTTCACAAAACTGGTCATAATTCTCAACTCTGAAACTCGTGAACCCGGCATCAAGCAGGGTCAAAATGCAATTGAAAGAAAATAAATTCAACCAAATCCGTACAAGAAGATAAATAAATCAAATTATGCCTATAACTACGTCGTATTACTTCTTATGAAATAAGGAAACATTGAATATTCATCCAAATTTCTACATGATGATGTTTTATTAAGCGAAGCTCGCAATAAACGTGTGAAACTAGCATGATCACAATACAATAACAAGTTAATGTCATTCAAACAATTTAATCATTAGATGGAACCACATTCATGAAAAGGAGAAGAAATACCCTTTGAGGTTCTTGTTCAATGTGTTGGTGAATTGTTGTGCATAATACTGTGCTTTCAGGCACATTCGTTCGCTTTTTGGTTGTTTTTTTTTTTCGCCTTTACATCCACAAAAGCTGGACAAAAATCTAGCGTAGCTTGATGTAATTTGGAAAGAGTTCGCCTAACCCATACACAATGGGCAGCAAAAAATAAATCTTGAACAAATACGGGTGACATTTTGGCAGTCCACTTACAACCAGTTTTTGTTTCCATGGATGAAGTGAATTCTCGTGGAAAACCTTCCATCACGTGGTCCAGGTTGCGGGCAATTATTTAGCCTCTTAAGAGATACCAACATGAATACTTTTTCTCGGTTACTATGTAACCTTATGCACGCTTTGCGTGCAACACCTGCCTCTTGTTTTACTTACAAGTGACAATCAAGATAGGCATAAGTTACTAAAAGGGCGTAATACCCACCAAACCCATAAACGGGAGGGGTAAGGAACGCCCTACCCGGCGACTTAAAAAATAAGTATGTTCTGCCCACTCGCTTCACCATGCTTGACCAGCGGCATGCGCTGCTGATCGAGCATCGCGAGGTGGAGCACTTCGACCCCAAACGCGATTCTCGCTCCCACGCGAGAATCGCGATCGAGCGATGAGCTTTTTGTCTTTTCTGTTTTTTACACGCAAACCCCCTAGTTTGGTTTAGGGTTTTGTATGTCTTGCGCGGGCGGATCCCGCGCAAAACATAAAACCCTAAATCAAACAGGGGGTTTGCGTGTAAAGAATAAACAAAGAGCTCATTGCTCGATCGCGATCGAGAGAAAATGCCCGTTTTCGAGTTTGAGCGGAGACGCTTATTTTGTTTCTTCCTTATCTCACTCGCAAAGCATAGAGATTTTCCATTCAACCCATGGTCAAACCCTACCCCGAATTACATTCGGGGTTTAGGGTTCTATTTTTGCGCGGGCTCCTGCTGGGCCCCGCGGTAGAGAGGCCCAACAGGTTCCCTGTTGACGCATGGGGAGTGTCGGACCCCCCATGAGAACCATAGGCACCCCCCCCCGAACATTCACAAACCCCTCAAATGAGGGGTTGGTGAATGTTCGAAGCGAGTGATGATGTCATCGTGTCGACGCTGCATCGCATGCAGCGTCGACATGCTGCGTTTTCTCCCTACTCGTGGGTGTATTGTCGATATCCTCAGGTCAGTGGGTAGGGGAGTCTTATTCTTCCGAACGCCGGTTAGGGCATACACATAATCGAATTTCGTGTGTAATCCCTACATGTACCCTTATCAAAAAATAAATATGAGTTGACTATTCCCTCTAATACTGGAGATTGAACTTCAATATCCAAGCAAAGATAGAACACTGCCAATTAGCCCCTGTTTTCAACTATCCATAGTCAAATCAACCACATTTCTACAAATCATGTCTTATCCCACCGTATTTGGATTTTCGTCTCCTATACAACAGAAATCATAAACCTCTGTTTAAATGAGCCCACAAGGCTTCTAGTGTACAGAACATGTCTCCCAATCTTTTAACCTCCGAAAACAAAGGGTTTGTTGTGAAAGGACCACATTTCTCTTCCTAGGCCATGCGGTAGCGAGGATTTGGAGGAGAAATTGCAAGACGATGGTCGTAAATAAATCTCCAGATGATCGATGACCAGCGCCTCAAGTAGCAAATCATAGCCCTCTATGGACTCGGTCGTCGGTCATGGAAATAGGCATGATCAGTCTATCTCCAATTTTATTTCCAAATGTGTCCAATGATCATCTTTTCATCTCAACAACGGAGTTTGACCTAGCGACTAGGGTCAAAGAGGGCAAGCAGTTTTAAAAGCGGTGGCAGTAAAGAAATGAATGAAAGCTTATGGCCGGTCAAAGTGATCGTAGAGATGGGAATGACCGTATACTAGGCTTCTTCAAGGTCACACTCCCTCTACATTTTTGTAAAAAACACTGGCCCCCACTTCAACAACCCCATGTGCTTTAGAATCATGTAGAAGAAGGAGGTGATCACTGTCTTCTGCTGCTTCATTGCAACTTATGTACCTGGTTTAAGCCACCCGAACACAGTGCTCAAAGAAAGCTAGTCATAGACGGAGCATCCTTCTTGCGTGCAAAACGTCGACGGTAGGTGCTTCTATGTTGCGTGCGCCGATGGATGACATTTGAAGGCATTCAGTATGGTGGCGAAGTGGCCGCAGCCAAACCAATTGGAACACTGTCGTGTTTGGCATCCAACACTGCCGTGTTTGGCATCCATTGTGAATGTGGAAGATGTCCCACTAAAAGCCTTGTTGTTGCCTGTAAGTACGAGGAACTCAATGTCTATGAATTGATCACTCAATTGCAAATCAGTGATCCCTGCCATAGAAGGACAGACCGTTCCAACGAAGAACAGGTCTGGCCAGTGTGAACCATGCCGACCGGGAGGTGCCATAATGCTGTTGTCAAAAGAAGAAGGTGTGAAACGCCAAAGCGCTAAACTGAGGAACTAGAGGCAGATGAGAAATAGCGGCAACAACTTTTGCTCATATGGCTAAACGTCGCGTGTACAACAACGTGGTAGGGGAGAAGCAGCTGCCGTTGCCTTAGGATGGCTTGTCATTTGGTTCCGGTGGTTGTAGAAGAAACAGAGGGTGTTCTCAAAGATGATGTCACCTGGGGAGGCGAAGAAGGAGCAACTATAATGGTAGATGGAGACACAATTGCTTATTGAAGTAATGGCTAGCACTGGCAATGAAGTTCGGCACATGGACACTTTTCTTCTTGCCAATACTATGTTGCAGCACATTGATGTGTGATGCACCAATGACCAATGGGACCCCTTCCATATGAACGAGGGGCAATGGCGATGGTGCAGGCGGGCTGTATGTGTATCTGTATTCCGCAGTGTGGTGCATGGCCTCTGCATTGTCAAAGTTAATTGTAAGCGACTTGCATGGGTGGTCCACCAGCCGCTACGGAGGAGGCTTATGGGCTAGATGACAATGTCGTATTGTGTGCTTGGTACATCTGACTTTCTCTTCCGTGGACACATTAGCCAGAAAATGGTCCATGGTAGCTGCTAGATCCGAGTGTAGGAGATGGATGAGGAGTGTTGACGCGGAATAAAGTGAGAACGGAGGAGTTAACAACGGAATATAGTTGCACTGTGATGCCCATCATCAACGTAGGAATACATTTTTGTGCACAAAATCCTTTACAATTTGCAGCAGGGCAACTTTCTTGCAAGGACAAAGCCATTGTTATTGAACATGCAGTTCAAACAATTAAGAACTAAAGTCAAAGTTCAGATGCCGTGGAATGTACGAGAAAGTACTATCTCAAACCACAGCTCATATGGTTCAATTAATCATGGAAAGTTTTACGGGAATTGAACTTCATATCCACAAAAGTCTCAAAACAGATGCCATATACACCATTGTGATGTTTACTATCCTATATCAAGCACTTCACCCCCCCCCCCCTTCTGGACGTGATATACAAACACTTGAGGAGAAAGAGGCTGATACAAAGTAGAATAACCAATGTAATGACCAGAATCTCTCAACTTTTTATAAGGCTCCGAGCTGGTATGCAATGTACTCGATTGCTCCTGGATTTCTACGAATGGATTTCGACAAATTGGGAATTATGAAAACTATGAATTAGACGAGGATTTCTAGGTTTGAATTATTTTGGCAGTCCTTAATGGTCAAATATGCATTGAATGGTACCTTCGTTTCAACTTGCTATATGGAGAAAAACAACATTGAAGTTTGAAATCCCATAGCCTTTCACATACAAATTGAATTCATCTGTTTATGCAATAAGTATAATTCACCGAACGAAGAAATGTGCCACATTCAATCAACTTAAAAAACAATTAATATTAAGATCCACGAGCAGTAGGGTACCATAGCCCTTCCACCTGAGCAGATACGCTGAGATTTTGCTCCTTCATCGGTGTCTAAGGATGTCCTCTTTGACATAATCAATAACCTTGTCCACTTCCAAATATTGTTATGGGAGCAACCGGTCGAGGTGGAGATTACGTCATCATGTTGAATTCACATTCAATTTCTATGCAGCCATTTTACTCTTCATACAAATCCATGCAAATTTGAACCAAGAACCAGGTCATTTGGTGCAGGGAGGAGAAACATACGCCCATGCAATTGTGGGAGGCATATCCCCAATAAATAAAACAAGAGACGTACCGGTTCGATCCCGAGCATGATGATGCGACTTTCTCGCCCACTGCAGCCAAAGCACCCCTCGGTGAACTCTTCAACAACAAGACAAGGATCGTTGGGGTTCATGGGTACTTTGAGATGGTGGCTGGGGTTGCAATCCCAGGCAAGGGCGCTTCGGATGGCAGCAACCCCCGCTGACGGTGTTGCCAGCAAGAGTCAAGCGTAGAATATTCAAACGGCCATAACTCGGCCGATTTTCCACGGATTGAGGCGTAGTTTGATGCGTTGGAATACGCCCAATGTGTAATACACGATGCATGTGTTACTTGCGTGATAAAACCTCAGTAGTGGGCTTCAAAGTACTGAGGGCTATCGGCTAGCTCATAGGAGTTGGTGTATAAGGACGTCAAGGGGTTGTTCCAGGCATGCCAATCTTACCCGAAGACTTTGTACATTGCCTTGTACTGATCCATGAAGTATAAGAATCCATTCCTTGCCCAAATCTCCTTGTGTTTTTGTCATTGTCTCACACACATCCATTTGATCCTACGAGTCTTTCATAGCATACCTCGGTGTACACGCCGCCAGGAGAGTCGCACGGCAGGGTGCAACTCTCCCAGTGCAGAGTACGTCGCCATTGAGAGGGGGTGATTTGTGAGAAGGAGTGATTTGTAAGAGAGGTTTATCTGCGAGAATGGGTGGTCTGTGATAGGAGGTGATTTGCGAAGGGGGGGGGGAATATCCGAAAGGGGTGATTTGCAAGAGGGGACATTTGCGAAAGAGGATGATGTATGGGTGGGGGTGATTTGCGAGAGGACGTGATTTGCAAGAGGGGGTGATATGCGAGAGGGAGTGATTTTAAAAAGGAACGTAATTTGTGAGAGGGGGTGATTAATGAGAGGGGATGATTTACATGAGGGGGTGATTTGCAAGAGGGGTGATTTGCAAAAAGGGGTGACTTGCAAGAGGGGGTGGTTTGTGATAGGGGTGATTTGCATAAAGGGGTGATTTGTGAGAGGATGTGATTTGTGAGAGGGCGTGATTTGTAGGAGGGGAAGATTCACAGGAGGGGATCACTTGCAAGAGGGAGTGATTTACAAGAGCGTGTGATTTGTGAGATGGAGTAATCTATGAGAGGAGGTGATTTGCCCGATGGGGTGATTTGCGAGAGGTGGTGATTTTAGAGAGGGGGTCATTTGTGAGGGGGGGTCATTTGTGAGAGGGGGTCATTTGTAGGAGGGGGTGATTTGCAATAGGAGGTGGTTTACAAGAGGAGGTGATTTAAAAGAAGAGGTGATTCACAAGAGATGGTGACTTGCATGAGGAGTTGATTTGCGAAAGGGGGTGGTTTGTGAGAAAGGGTGATTTTCAAGAGGGGGTGGTTTGCAAGAGTGGGTGATTGACAAGAGAGGGTGATTTGTGAGAGGAAGGGATTTGTGAGAGGGAGTGATTTGCTGGATGGGATGATTTGCAAGAGGTGCTTATTTTGTGAGAGGGGGTGATTTACGAGAGGGGTGACTTACGAGACGGGATGTTTTGCGAGAGGGATGATTTGTGTTAGGGGATGATTTGCAAGAAGGGGTGATTTGCGAGAGGGGGTGATTTACAAGAGGGGATGGTTTTCCACAAGGGGGTGATTTATGAGGCATGATGATGCACGAGAGGGAGTAATTTGCAAGAGGAGATGATTTATAAGGGTGTGATTTGTGAAAGGGCTGGACTTGTGAGGAGGGTGAATTACGAGAGGGGGTGATTTATGTGAGGAGTGATTTTTGAGAGGGGGTGATTTGTGAGAGAGAGTTATTTACTAGAGGGGATCATTTACGATAGGAGATTAGTTTAAAGAGGTTGTGATTTCGAGAGAGAGTAACTTGTGAAAAGGGGTGCCTTGTAAAGGGAGTGATTTACGAGAGGTGATGACTTGTGAGAGCGTGTGATTTAGGAGAGGGGGTGATTTCCAAGATAAGTGATTTGTGAGAGGGTGTGATTTATAAGAGGATGTCGTTTGCGAGAGGGGGTGATTTACGAGAGGGGTTGATTTACGAGATGGGTTGATTTGTGAGAGGAGGTGATTTGCAAGAGGGGATGATTTACGAGAGGGGTGAATCTTGAGAGGGGCTGATTTACAAGAGGGTGATTTGCTAGAGGGGTTTTATACAAGTGGGGGTGATTTGCGAGAGGGGATGTCTTGCGAGAGGGGGTGATTTGTGAGAGGGAGTGATCTGGGTGAGGGGATGATTTATGAGAGGAGGATGTTTATGACAGGGGGTGATTTGCAAGAGGGGGTGATTTATGAGAGGAGGTGATTTTCAAGAGGTGATTTACAAAATTAGGTGATTTAGAATAGAAGGTGATTTGTGAGAGGGAGTGATTTGGAAGAAGGGGTGATTTGCGAGAGGGGGCTGATTTACAAGAGGGGGTGATTTGTGAGAGGAAGTGGTTTACGTGAGGGAGTGATTTGCCGGATGGGATTATTTGTAAGAGGGGGTGATTTACGAGAGGGGATGGATTATGACAGGGGTGTTTTGCGAGAAGGGGTTATTTGTAAGAGGTTATGCTTTGCAAGAGGGGGTGATTTATGAGAGGAAGTGATTTACAAGACGGGGTGATTTGCCACAAGGGGTCATTTGTGAGAGAGGATGAATTGCGAGAGGGAGTGATATACGAGAGGAGGTGATTTTCGAGAGGAGGTGATTTGCGAAAGGGATTGATTTGCGAGGGCGGTAACTTGCGAGAGGAGGTGATTTGCGAGAGGGGGTGATTAATGAGAAGGGGGGAATTGCGAGAGGGGGTGATTTCCAAGAGGGTTGAGATGTGAGAGGTGGTGATTTACCAGAGGGGGTCATTTGCAAGAGGAGGTGATTTCTGAGAGGGTGTGATTTATGAGAGGGATTTACTTGCAAAAGGGGGTGGTTTGTGAAAATTGACCAGTAAGAGTTGATGGTTTGCGAGAGCGTGTGATTTGGGAGGTGGGGTGATTTACAAGAGGGGTGAATTGTAAGAGGAGGTAATTTGTCAGGGGGGGTGATTTGCGAGAGGGGTTGATTTGCAAGAGGGGGTGATTTGCAAGAGGGGATGGTTTACAAGAGGGGGTGGTTTACAAGAGGGGGTGATTTGTGAGGGATAACTTACAAGGGGGTGATTTGCAAGCGTGTATGACTTGCGAGAGGGATGATTTGGGAGAGGGGATGATTTTTCAGAGGATATGATTATGGTGGGGGTGATTTGCAAGAGGGGGTGATTTGCAAGAGGGGGTGATTTACGAAATGATGTACCATACTGACACATGAATTTGTGAAAAATAATTAAATCTATAACGAGTTCATGTATTCGTGTGCGAGTGCAATAAGTTTCTTGTTTTTTGTACGGTTTGTTAATCATCTTTGGACCTGATCAATAATTTTGAAGAAAACATTCAAAAGTGTACTTTAATGCTTCTCGCGCGTGGTTGCAAAGGACGTATCCAGCCCCAAGACATCGTTTTTCATGTACGACCTTTGGAGTATTGAACACGCTCAATGAAATTTTTGCTCTTTTATGTGCAATTAGCACACATTTTGTTGCAAATATTTGCGATTAATAAATTATTTCCACAACAAATTTTGTGTGCGACTCTAATTCTTTCCTCGAATTCACGTGTCACTATGGTAAATTGCAAGAGGTAGGTGATTCGAAAGAGGGAGTGATTTGTAAAAGTGGGTGATCTATGAGAGAGGGTGATTTTTGAGAGAGGGTGACTTGTGAGAGGGGCTGTTATGGTCAATCGGGTAAAAAAACACACTCGACCTTGAGTGTACACGGCGAGTTGCCCATTCAGAAACAACACGCGGACTTTGGCCTCGAAGTCATATCTCGCCGACTTGGAGGGCCAAACGCTAGCTTTGGACATCGGCATCGCCGATGCCAGAAGTAAACCGAGCGATTATGATTGATTTTTCCATTGAGGTTTATTGGCAATCAAATCCAATGCAAACCACATATCAAATCAAAAGTTATGGGTTTTATCTTTTAACTTGCCAGGGCACCCGCCGGGCACCGCAGCAACGGGGCCCGACAGGTCCCCTTCCTTCCATCACCGCGTGCGCTACATCTCACAAATCCCTCATATGTTTGACAAACCCCATACTTACACTGGGGGTTTGGGTTTTGTTGTTTCACTAGTCCGGGCACCTGCCGGGCCCCTATCATAGCGTGCGTCGCATCATGCAACCCCCTCTGCACCATTGACAAATCCCTTGGTTATACGCGGGGTTTGGGTTTTAATAATTTGCTTGCCCGGTCCCCTTTCTTTTCTTTCACAATAAGCACCTCTCTTCGGTCATCGCGAGTTCACAGGGAGGATTTGCCAGTTCCATAGGAAAAACCCCTCCCATGAGCTCGCAATGACCATCGAAGTTCCACGTCGCCCTCCAAGTCGAGTTTTAATCCCCAAAAAATATACTTATCCATCAGTGTATTTTTTTGGTGTGATTGACCATACTGCGAGAGTGGGCAATTTGCAAGAGGATGTGATTTACAAGAGGGGGTGATTTGCCAGAGGGAATGACTTGAGAATGAAGGCAATTTGGGAGAGGGGTGATTTGAGTGAGGGTGATTTACGAGGGGATGATTTGTGAGAGGGGATGGTTTGCAAGAGGGGTGAAGTGCAAAAAGGGGAGACTCATGAGAGGGCGTAGTTTGTGACAGGAGGTGATCTATGAGAGGGAGTGATTTACCAGAAGAGGTGGTTTGTAAGAGGGGTGATTTACAAGAGGGGGTGATAAGCAAGGGGGACTGATTTGTGAGACGGGAGGTTTGTAAGAGGTGGTGATTTACGAGGAGGGGTGATTCGAGAGAGGAGGTGATATGCAAGAGGGGGTGATTTGTGGGGGGGGGGGGTTTACGAGAGGCGGTGATTCGTGAGAGGGAGTGATTTACGAGAAAGGGGTGATTTGCGAGGGCGTGATTTGCGAGAGGTGGTAATTTGCGAGAGGGGATGATTTGCGAATGGGAGTGATTTGCGAGAGGGATGATTTGCGAGGAGTCTGATTTACGAGAGGGGTTGATTTCCAAGAGAGAGTAATTTGACTCATGGGGTGATTTGGGGAAGGGGTCATGTGCAAGAGGGGTGATTTATAAGAGGGGGGTGATTTGTGAGAGGGGTGATTAGGGAAATGGGATGATTTGTGAGATGGGGTGATCAGCGAGAGGGGGTGATTAATTATAGGGGTGATTTGTGAGGGGAATGATTAACAACAGGGGGTGATTTGTGAGAGAGGGTTATTTGCGATCGGGTTGATTTACAAGAGGGCTTGATTTGTGAGAGAAGGTGATTTGACAAAAGGGTTTATTTGGATAGGTGGGTGATTTGCGCGAGGGGGTGATTTGCAAGAGGGGGTGATTTGCAAGAGGAGTTGATTTGCGAGCCGGGGTGATTTACGAGCATGGGTGATTTGCGAGCGGGGGTGATTTGCAGGAGGGGGTGGTTCGCGAGAGGGGATGGTTAACGAGAGGGGGTGATTTGAGATAGGAGGTGATTTGTGCCACGGGGTGATTTGTGCGAGTGGGTGATTTGTGAGGGGCGATGATCTACGAGAGAGGGTGATTTACAAGAGGGGGTGATTTGTAAGAGCCGGCGATTTACGTGAGGGAGTGATTTATGAGAGGGGTGATTTGTGATATGAGGGTGATTTGTAAGAGGGGTTGATTTGCGACAGGGGGTGATTTGCGAGATGGGATGATTTGGAAGAGGGGGTGATTTGTGAGAGGGGATGATTTACAAGAGGGGTGGCTAGTTAGGGAGGTGGCTTGCGAGAGGGGGTGATTTGCAAGCGGGGGTGATTTACAAGAGGGAGAAATTTGTGAGAAGGGGTGATTTGTGAAAGGGGATGATTTGCAAGAGGGGGTGATTTGTGAGCGGGGTTCATTAGTGAGCGAGATTGATTTGCAAGAGGGGGTGGTTTGCGAGAGTGGGTGGTTTGCAAGAGGGGGTGATTTGCAAGAGGATGTGATTTGTGAGCGGGTGATTTATGAAAGGGGGTGGTTTGTGAGAGGGGATGATTCACGGGAGGTGTGATTTACAAGAGGGGGCGATTTGCGAGAGGGGGTGATTTACAAGGGAGGGTGATTCTGAGAGGGGATGTATTGCAAGAGGGGATGATTTTTGGGGAGGGGTTGATTTGCAATACGGGGTTGTTTGTTAAAGGGGGTGATTTGCAACAGGGGGTGATTTACAAGAGGGGTTGATTTACGAGACGGGCTGATTTACAAAAGCAGGTGATCAACGACAGGGGGTAATCTGCAAGAGGGATTCATATGTGGGAAGGGGGTGATTTGCCAAAGGGGGTTATATGGGAGAGGGGGTGATTTGTAGGAGGGGGGTGATTTGCGAGAGGGATTGATTTGCAAGAAGGGGTGATCTTGCAAGTGTAGGTGATTTGCAAAACGGGCTGATTTGCAGAAGGGGGTGACTTACAAGAGGGGATAGTTTGCTAGAGAGGGTGATTTGTGAGAGGGGTTGATTTGCAAGAGGAGTGATTTGTCAAAGGGGTGAATTGTACATGGGGGTGATTTGCAAGTGGGGGTGAGTTGTGAGATGGGGTGATTTGTGAGAGGGGGTGACTTGCAAGAGGGGGTGATTTACAGGAGGAGGTGATTTACGAGATGGGATGATTTATGAGATAAGGTGATTTACAAAAGGGGGTGATATTCCAGATCGGGTGACTTATGAAAGAGGTCAGTTTATAAGAGGAGGTGATTTGTGAGAGGGGGTTATTTGCAAGAGGGGGTGATTTGGAAGAGGGGGTGATTTGCAAGAGGGGATTGTTCATGAGAGGGGGTGATTTGTGAGAGGGGGTGATTTGCAAGAGAGGGGTCTTGTGAGCGGGTGTCATTCGCGAGAGGGGTTGATTCGTGTGAGGGGATGATGTGCGGGAGGGAAGATTTGTGAGAGGGGCTGATTTGACAAAGGGGGTGATTTGTGCGAGGGAGTAATTTGCGAAATGGGGCAATTTGTAATAGACGATGTGCAAGAGGGGACAGTTTGTGTTAGATGGTGGTTTTTGAGAGGGAATTATTTGTAAGAGGGGATGATTTGCAAGAGAGGGTGATTTGCAAGAGGAGATGGTTTGTGATAGGGGATAGTTTGTGAGAGGGGTGATTTGTGAGATGATATGATTTTCAAAAGGGGGAGATTTGCAAGAGGGAGTGATTTGTGAGGGGTTGATTTGTGATAAAGGGTGATGTTCGGGAGGGGGCGATTCGCGAGAGGGGTAATTTGTGAGAGGGATGATTTCCAAAGAATGACTTGCAAAGGGGGGTGATTTGCGAAAGAGTGTGATTTTTGAGAGGGGTTGATTACAAGAGGGAGTGATGTGTGAGAGGGGATGATCTATAAGAAGGGGTGATTTGTAAGAGGGGGTGATTTGTGAGAGGGGATGATTACAAGAGAGAGTCATGTGCGAAGGGGGATGATTTCCAAGAGGGGGATATTTGCAAGAGGAGGTGATTTGCAAAAAGGGATGATTTGTGAGGTGTGGTGATTTCTGAGACAAGGTGATTTGCAAGAGGGATGATTTGCGAGAGGCTGTGATTTGAGAGAGGGGGTGATTTGTGAGTGGGGTTGGTTTACAAAAGGGGGTGGTTTATAAGAGATGGTTTTTTTGGGAAGGGGTGATTTGGGAGAGGAGGTGATTTGGGAGAGAGGGTGATTTGTAAGAGGGGGTGATTTGCATGAGCGGGTTATGTACGAGGGGAAGTGATTGACAAGAGAGGGTGATTTGCAAGAGGGGGTGATTTGCAAGGGTGGGTACTTTAAGAGGGGGAGTGATCTACGAGGAGGGGTGATTTGCAAGAGGGTGATTGGTAAGAGGGGGTGATTTGTGCAAACGGATAACTTGTGAGGGGGGTGATTTACAAGTGAGTGTGTTCTACGAGAGGGGGTAACTTGAAAAAGTGGGTGATTTACGAGGAGGGGTGATCTACAAGAGGGGGTGATTTGTGAGAGAGGGTGGGAGGATGATTTGTGAGATGGGATGATTTGCAAGAGGGGATGATTTGTAACAGGGGGTGATTTACAAGAGGGGTGTTTAGTTAGGGAGGGTGACTCGCAAAAGGGGTGATTTATGAGAGTGGGTGATTTGTGAGCGAGGGTGATTTGCAAGAGGGAGAGAGTTGTGAGAAGAGGTGATTTATGAGAGGGGATGATTTGCAAGAGTGGGTGATTTATGAGTGGGGTTAATTTGTAAGCGGGGGTGATTTACGAGAGGAGGTGGTTTGCGAGAGGGGATGGGTTGCAAGTGGGGGTTATTTGTGAACGGGGTTGATTTGTGAAATGGGGTGATTTGCGAGAGGATATGGTTTGTGAGAGGGGGTGACTTGTGAGAGGGGGTGATTTGCAAGAGGAGGTGATTTGCAAAGGGGGGTGATTTGTAAGAGGAGGTGATTCGCAAAGGGGGGTTGATTCACGAGAGGCGGTGAGTTGCAAGAGGGGTGATTTACAAGAGGGGGTGATTTGTGGAAGGGGGTGATTTGTGAGGGGGTTGATTTGCAAAATGAGTAACTTGCAAAAGGGAATGATTTGCAAGAGGGGATTCTTTCTTAGGTTGGGTGATTTTTTAAAGGGGATGATTTGTAAGAGGGGATGGTTTGCAAGAGGGGGTGATTTGCGAGAGGAGGTCGTTTGCAATAGGGGGTAATTTACAAGAGGGGGTCATTTGTGAGAGCATGTGATCTACAAAAGGGGGTGATTTGCAAGAGGGAGTGATTTGTGTAAGGGAGTGATTTGCAAGACAGGGTGATTTGCAAGAGGGGGTGATTTGTGAGAGGGAGTGATTTGTGAGAGAGTGTGATTTGCTAGAGGGGGTGATTTTTGAGAGGGCGTGATTACAAGAGGGAGTGATGTGCGAGGAGGGATGATCTACAAGAGGGGGTGATTTGCGAGAGGAGATTATTTGTGAGAGGGGGTGATTGCAAGAGAGAGAGGGATGTGTGAGACGTGATGATTTACGAGAGGGGGAAACTTGTGGGAGGGGGTGATTTACAAAAAAGGATGATTTGTGAGATGTGGTGATTTGCGAGAGGGGGTGACTTGTAAACGGGATGATTTATGAGAGGGGGTGATTTGCAAGAGGGGATAATCTGCGAGAGGGAGTGGTTTGTGAAAGGGGGTTATCTACAAGAGGGGGTGATTTGGGAGAGGAGGTGATTTGAGAGAGTGGGTGATTGGTGCGAGTTGGTAACTTGTGAGGGGTGGTGATTTACAAGAGAGGGTTATTTGCGAGAGGAGGTGATTTGCAAGAGCGGGTGGTTTACAAGAGGGAGTGATCTTCGAGAGGGGGTGATTTGTGAAAGGGGGTGATTTGTAAGGTGGGGTGATTTGTACGAGCGGGTAATTTGTGAGAGGGTGTGATTTACAAGAGAGGGTGATTTGCAAGAGGGGGTGATTTGTAAGAGTGGGTGATTTACGAGAGGGAATGATCTATGAGAATGGGTGATCTGGGGGAGGGGATGAATAAAGAGAGGAGGTGATTTGAGAGAGGGGGTGATTTGCGAGATGGGGTGATTTGTTAGAGGTTGTGAACTGTGAGAGGGGATGATTTGTAAGAGGGGTGATTTATGAGAGGGGGTCATTTGCGTGAGGAGGTTATTTGCAAGAGAGAGTGATTTAGGAGAGGGGAGGGGGTCTGTGAGAAGGGGTGATTTGAGAGAGGGGTTGATTCACAAGAGGGGGTGATTTGCNAAGGGGTGATTTGAGAGAGGGGTTGATTCACAAGAGGGGGTGATTTGCGAGAGGGGTGAATTACAAGAGGGGGTGATTTGGGGGGGGGGGATTTGCGAACTGGGATGTTTTGCAAAAGGGAATGATTTTCGAGAGGGGATCATTTTTTAGTGAGGTTGATTTTTGGAAAGGGATTATTTGTAAGAGGGGATGGTTTACAAGAGGGGGTGATTTGTGAAAAGGCGGATGTTTGTGCAAGGATGTGATATACGAAAGGGGGTGATTTGCGAAAGGGAGTGATTTGTGACAGGGGGTGATTCGCACGAGGGGGTGATTTGTGAGAGAGTGTGATTTACAAGAGGGGTTGATTTTCAAAAGGGGGTGGTTTATGAGTGGGGGTTGTTTACAGAGAGGGTGATTTGGGGGAGGGGGTGATTCAGGAGAGGAGGTGATTTGGGAGGGGGTGATTTGTAAGAGGATGTGATTTGCGGGAGTAGGTAAATTGTGAGGGGTGGTCATTTACAAGAAATGGTTACTTGCGAGAAGGGGTGATTCGTGTTAGTGGGTGCAATGACTGCACTGGTTTCATGCTCCGATATGGCGGAGTTGGTTCCAAAATCGGATAAAGATATGCAGAGTGAGAATTTTCTCGGTGGCTTTCGGGAGCGGAGCCATGGACAAATTTTCAGTGTACAGGCTAGTCCAGTTCTGGCAACCAGGCACGAAGGGCTTAAATTGTTAAAGAGTGTGCAGCATGCGCAGGCTACTGCGCATGCCTCTAGTGTGTGTGCCGCATGCGCATGCTATTACGCATGCATCATGGAAGGAAGGGACCGGCACCTGTGCAGCACGTCAAAGCATTGCGGTCAGGTAGAGACAGACATGATTTGGGTTATGACATGAGGCGGTGTGATAGCTCATGGTGGGGACCGTCTGCACAAGCAGCCCATGGTCACGACACAACGTGCTCCTCTGCTTGCCACTTAGACAGGCTGCATGGCAAGCCAGAATGTGAGGATTACGACTACAAAGATTTACGACTCTCATTGATATGTGTGGAGGGCTAGAATGAGAGTATTACGGCTACGAATACCTATGACTCTCACAGATCCGTGAGGAGCTCCAGGGTTCAAGAGCCACGGTTATGGTGAAACTTCACAGTGAGTCAGAGGAAGCTTCTACAAAGCAAGGCAGTCAACTTGCTTCAGCGAAGAGGGAGGGCCGAACCGGCCCTCCCGCTACATTCCTCCCCACTTATCATGAACCGTCCCGGTTCATGAACAACAAGTAGGATTGTCAGTCAGTGAGTCATCAACATTGTGAAAGAAAACTAATAATTCCAATCACCAGCTAAACATGAGCACGTGCATGGTACTTAGACCTAAGGTACAGCTTGTAGGTCAGCACGGCTTGCGGACTCCCCCCTTTAGGCTGGAGCGTTTGCGCGACAACCATGTTGGACATCCCCAACCTCCTATGGTCGTTGTCCATGAATGCTGCCCTATGGGAATGTTGTTCACTTTTTTCACGTTAAGGTGGTACCTCCTACCACGCGTCGATCTGTGCGAGCTGCAAGCTCGCTCCAGTACTCGTTGACCACCCCTGCGGGCAACCGAGATTCGGGCTCCCATGAATTATGTTCAGGTCCACAACCGGCCCAATAAACGAGGTACTCCCTGACAATGCGCGACCGAAGAGTACCCTCTTGGTGCTGGAGTAGGCAAAGGACCTCGTATTGGCCGTCTGCTGCCAGGACCGCTGGCAGTGGCTGAACCGTTCCTTCTGCCGTGTATGGAGCTAGCAGGCTCACATGAAACACATCATGTATCTTCATACTTGGCAAAAGTAGCAATCGGTATGCCACTGGCCCAATGCGCGCCACAATGGGAAACGGCCCAATCCACTTTGGTAGAAGTTTTCTTGCCCCTGGCGACTTTAGCCGAAGGTTTCTAATGCTAAGCAGCACTTTGTCACCGACGTCAAACAAGACCTCCCGGCGACCTTTGTCGGCATATGCCTTTTGTTGCTGCCAAGCTGCTTGAAAGTTACCCTTTACCTCCTGTAACAAGGAGTTGATGCGCTCGGCAAAGGCTTGAGCGGAAGGAACCTGCCCTCCTGTACTCCCACTCTTCACCAATGAGGAGGGTACCACTGGATGTTGACCACTGTTCAACACGAACGGTGCGAACTGTGTGGACTCGTTCACCGAGTTGTTCACCGCAAACTCTGCCGGTGCCAGGAATTCGTCCCAATCATGCATGGCAGGGTCCACGTACATGCGGAGCATCTGCTCGAGAGTGCAATTCATGCGCTCTATTTGTTTGTCAGTTTGAAGGTGAAATGCTGTCGACATTTGCAGCTCACTGCCAAAGTATTCGTGCATCTTTTGCTAGAACTTACTAGCAAATGTTTGATCTCGATCGGAGATAATGCGCAACGGCAAGCCGTGGTACTTTACGATACCCTCAAAGAAGAGACGAGCGGTCTCCTCTGTGTTCACGTCAGTGGTTGTAGGAATGAAGTGTGTCATCTTTGTCGAAAGATCCACAACCACTAGTGTTGCATCATGGCCACGGGCCGTGTCCGGAAGACCAGTAATGAAGTCCATGCCGACGCACTCCCATGGAGTCCCAGGAATGGGAAGCTATTGGAGGAGTCTAGCAGGCTTCTTGTTGCAACCCTTATTTTGAAGACATGGATCGCATGTCATGTAATGCTTACAGACATCAACACTCCACCCTGGCCACCAATATTGGTCCGAGAGTGCCTGTTCGGTCTTTCGGGGTACCACATGACCTGCGATCGGCGGGTCATGGAACTGGGAGATAACCTTTGCTCGAAGGTCTCCCGAGTTTGGCACAACAACTTGTTCTCTGTGCCAGAAGATTCCTGCGGCCTCCACCAAGTCGTACTTTTCCATATTTTGAGAGTCTTGAAACAAGGAATACACACATTATCCCATACAGATCCTGTTTACAAAACTGCTGTAATGGATAATCTCTCGTGGTGGTTGCCGCAGAGGTGCAGGGGGGTCTTGTGGTTGTACAATTGCCGTTAAAATGGCCATAAGACACCCACTGACCTCAATGGTTGCTTTCATTTCCACAGGCTGTCGGCTTAGTGGATCGGCCACATTGATGCGTCCTGGCCGATATTCCCATGTGAACGAGAATTGACTCAAGTATTCGCTCCAACGCGCCTGTCGTCTTGACAGGTTCGGTTGCGTTTGAAAAGACACCAATGGATTATGGTCGGTCACGACCGTCACACCCCCTTTTGCACCCTTGAGGTAGCAACGCCACATCTTGAAAGCGTGTACTACTGCAAGGAGCTCTTGATCCCCAGTCGTGTACCTCATTTTTGCGGGAATGAGCTTCTGGCACGCATACGCAACTGGGTGACCGTTCTGCATGAGGACGGCTCCGAGTCCTACTACCGACGCATCACATCAAACCTCCCACGGTTGCGATGGATCCGGAAGACCTAGGACAAGCACCGTGGATAGGAGCTCTTTGACCTTGAGAAAAGCGTTCTCGCAATCAGGTGTCCATTCTCAACGCACGTCTCTTCGCGTGAGCATGGTTAGCGGTGCTACCAGGGTCAAGTACTCTTGCATTAACCGTCGAAAGTAGTTTGCAAGGCCGAGGAAAGACCGTATCTGCCCAACATTCTCGGGACGTGGCCAGTCCACAACGGCTTGGACCTTTCGTGGGTCGACACGGATGCCGTCCTTGCCGACGATGTGTCCAAGGTATTCGAGCTCATCTTGTACAAGCTTACACCTGCTCACTTTTGCATAGAACTTCGCGTAGATGCTCTATGTGCTCTTCCATTGATTTGGAGAAAACCAGGATGTCGTCCAGGTAAACCAAGAAAAACTGTCCGAGTTGCTTGGCGAACGTTTAGTTCATTTCTCCTTGGAAGGTTGCCGGGGCATTCGTAAGCGCGAAGCGTAACACTCGGAACTGATAGTGTCCGATGTGCGTTTGAAACACGGTTTTGGGCACATCATCTTCCATGATGCGGATTTGATGGTACCCTCGAGACAAATCCAAGGACGAAAATACTTTTGCGCCTTAGAGTTGGTCAAAAAGGTCCTCAATCCACGGTAAGGGGAATCAATATTTCACCGTCAGCTTTTTCAACGCTCGGTAATACACGCACATGCGTAAACCACCGTCCTTTTTGCTCACAAAAAGGATCGCCGCATCGTACAGCGAGCTACTGGGCTTGATCCACCCCTTTGCAAGGTACTCTTTGATTTGGCGTTCAGCCTCTCGCCTTTCTGCTGGACTTAGGCGATACATGGGTCTGAACGGAGGTGTCACCTTCGGTTGCAGCGGAATCGTGTGGCCCATGTGTCTTTCTGGTGGAAGCCCAGCCGGTGGGTCTTGGAATACATCCAAGAACTCCACCAATAGAGATCTGATCTCTTGTGGCGTATCTTCCGTCATGTCGTCCTCCACTTTCTATAGTTGAGCCAAGAAGATTCGACAACCTTGTCGAATACGTCTCTTGACCTGCATTGGAGACAAGCTGGCATGGACTTTGAGTCGGGTCGGTGATAATTCCGTACTCGAAATCAACTTAAAGTGACGTTGTCCTTTTCAGAGGATCAAATGCTTTGATTCAAAGCACATTAGTGCCTTGTTTTCACGAAGCCAAGGATCTCCTAGCACCACATCAAACGGGTCAAGAAGGTTGAGTACCTTCAACGTGACACTCTGTGTGTACCCTTGAATACAAATTTTCGCTTTACAAGTACCGATCACGGGTACCGTATGGTTTTCACCGACAACAACTGTGTCGTTTGATGGCTCGTACCTCAAGCCAACCTGTCGGGTAAAGCCAAGGCTAACAAAAGAGTCGTTCCCTCCAGTGTCACCAAGTACGTTCACGGGGGTACCAGCTAGGTGTCCTTTGAACTGCATCGTCATGTTGGCCCCACTCTTCCGAGTGAACAAACTCGATAATGGCAAGCCCAGTTTGTGATAAATACAAAACCTGTACGATGGGCGTCGCAACTCCCATGATTCACCCAATCGAGTCCACATCTTGTGGGCATGTGTGAATTCGGCTAGCACCTTCCAGTCTTTAGATTTGACTGGGTCGAAATCGTTGACTAAGGGTACTGCAAACGTGATTGAACTCATTGCTTTGAGGGCATTTGCATCAATCACTGTGTCACACAACTCTTACACAGTGGTCGGTGTTGCCACCACTAAGCATGTACAATCATGCATCTCTTCCGGAGATGCAAGGTTAAGTGGGCAATGTCAGTCAGCAAGTGTAGAATGCGGTTCAACAAGAGGAGAGAAGACAACAGAGAAATTTGAACTCGTCAAAAACTCAAATTGTTTAACATCCTCATCTGAAAACATGAACCCACACTCGTGATCCAGTTTTACCCCT
>SZWC01005175.1:39236-62167 GCA_023375785.1 Penium margaritaceum
TGTTTAACATCCTCATCTGAAAACATGAACCCACACTCGTGATCCAGTTTTACCCCTCAGTGGTCCCCACTAACGTCACTCAGGGGTGGGGAAAACCCGCCCCACGGCCCTGTCCGTTACCACGGTCGGGCCCATTGTCGTGACCGCGACCCTGTCCACGGCCTCCTGCTGTGCCATCCCCACAAGTTGCTAGTGCTGCAGCTAACGCTGCGGCCTCTTGTCCACCCCAAGCAGCCTGAGGGTAGTGAGCCCTAAAGTGGCCCGGCTGCATGGAGTTGTGGTAGAGCCCTTCGCGGAAGGATGTGTTACAACGCTCACGCGCCGCCTGCAGCTCGTCATTCTCACGGCTGCGCTTGTTGTTGAGGCCCTTGTATCCACCAACCTTCTAGGCTGGAGGGTTTGCAGGCTACTTGCCCTTGGCTCCGCCTCACTATCAAGCTGACCCACCAGCAGCTGCAGCGTCCATGCGCATGTCACAGCCTTGCTATGCACGTGCGCTCAGCCGTGCATCACAGTAGTGCTTTGGGTTCCCCGAATACACTTTGCTCATGTAGTCGCGCAACGCCCTCCAGCTTTTCCAAGCTTGGCCAGTGGCTGTCGTGGTGGTCTTGTCCTTCACCTTCTCGCTGGCAAGACCATCATGCAAGTACTCCAACAGCATGCACTCCGGGTACTTGAAGGCCTGAGTCCAACCGCCCTCGGTGAAGCTTTCGGCTTCTTCCACGAATGCGGTGAACTCGCTCAAGTAGGATTCGAGCGAGCTGTCCAACTGCCTAAATTCCTTGATCTTGTGGAATGCGCACTGCGCCTCCTCACGTTGGGTGCACTTCTTGCGCATGATCAACCAGAAGGCCTCCCACAGCATGGGCTGCCACTCGAGGTACAGCTGCTGCGCAATCCACTCTTTAACCACATACTTGAAGAGTTTGTCTTCAAGCCGCGTCGTGGCAAGGTCGCCCCACTGGCTGAGTGGAGCCTTGTGGATACGTAGGACGTGCTCCATGCGGTTCAGCCAGTCTGTCAGCTTCACGCCCTTCCAAAAGATCTCCACACCATGGAGGAAGGACGTGTTCATGACCGACCCAGAAGTCGTTGAGGTAGGCAAGTCGTCGCTGCCACCGGCAGTGGCATCCGCAGCTGCGGCACGCTATGCTTGATGCTGCATCCGCACCTGGGTCACGCACTGCAACTCCTTGTCGCGGAAGTTACATCGACGGCTTGCCTCATGGGCGGCCAGGCGCTACAGCTGGCGATCACGGTCAAGGTCTGTGATGCTCTGCCCGACGTGGGCTAGCAGGTTTGCGAATGCAAACTTGAGCTCTGATGTTGTCAGAGCATCGGCGATAGCCTCCAAGGCCTTGCGTTGTCCGTGTACCCTTACCCACTGCAAGAGGGTACGGTTTGCGTACACGCCTCCAAGGAGTCCTACCTTTTGGAGGAGACTATCGTCGGCGATGACGCTCGAGTGGGTTCTGCCTTGCCCCATTGCGGTCGCATCGTAGGAAGGAGGGTCCGCCCCCATTCCTCCGAGTGGTGCCGTATCTCCACCATCGGTGGTGATATTGAGTCGGCCTGCGGTCTCGGCAGAAAACTCCGCGAGCCTACGACGGTCATCGCGAATTGCCTCCGCGGCGGCGTTGTCCGGTTCATTCTCGCAGGAACTTCCCGTGTGGCTGCTTTCAACGCCCTTGCTGCTCTCGGCAGTCTCGCTGCCGTCGGCAGCTTCAGGTAATGCGGCGAGCATCTTACCCTTCTCGAGCAATCGGCTCGAGTTCATTGCGTGACGATGGTGATGGTCGCAATCCTCGTCGCTTTTGCCATCGTTTGTGTCGTGCTCTTTGTCGGGGTACCTCCCCGGGGAGATCCTCCTCCATCGTGTCGTCCGTCGCGTGGGGGTCACCCACGTGCGCGTTGACGTGTCCGTCAAGCACCTTTTTGGCCTCCACATACTTCTCGGTATCGCCAAGGTTGGCGTCGGTTGCCTTTGGCGGTACGGTTGCCCTTGGCAGTACGGTTGCCCTTGGCAGTACGGTTGCCTTTGGGTTGGCAACCGTGCTCGAGGCGGCGGCTCCCAAAATTTGGAGTTCGTCAAGAGCTTGTTGCGAGGCTGTCACCACCTTGCCGTGGTTGGTCTTGGACGGTCCGGCACTTGCCATCTTGTCGCCTGTGCAAGTAGCACATGATGACCATTATGAGAATCACTCCACAACGTTAAGGAGGAATCGCCTCCCACAAACCCCTTGCTCTTACAATCGGTGAGGCAATTACAAAACAATGTTCTATGTTCCTATGTCGCCACGTCAGCACAAGGTTGTGGGTTTTGTAACTAGTCTTCCTAAGCCATGACTCATGGCGATTGGCAAGGACTAGAACCTAGGAACACAAAAATTTACAAGACAATGGAATGAGGAGGAATGTGAGGGCCGCTCACAAAACAAGAGCAAAGAGTGCTAAGGAGAATTCTAACAAGTCCTACCAAGCCTTCCACTTTTTCTTCTCCTTCTTTTCTTCCTCTTGTCTTCTTGTCTTCCTTGGTCTTCTCTTCACGGTCCTTGACGCCTCTTGCGTTCTTGGGTGACGTCTCCCTTGAGCCGACGGCTTTGGCAAGCCACAAAAAATATTCATGTGCTACCCTCCTTCTTTTTAGGGTGCTCTCAAGCCGTGAGAGTCCCTAAACTTGGGCAGGGGCGCTGTCCCAATTTTTGGATGAAGGGATTTTGAAGGAGCCTTGACAATGGGGAGGATTTTGTGGTTTTTTAGGGTGGGAAATCCCCATCCCGTCCCACACAAATCCTTCTAGCCCTCTGGAAGTGAAGAGAGGCTGGAAGGAAGAGTCTCCACCAAGTAGAGTTTTTTTTAATCTCTCTAACGCACTTTACAGCGCTTCAATCCGTGAATTCTGCTGCTGCTTGCAGCTGCCGGTGTCGTTTTATATGTGACGTGGCCGCTGTTTCCATCGAACCCTTAGTCGCGAGGGTCGTCTGGCTCTGAGAACCACTGTAACGTGTTGTGTCTCCAGCTCCTGCTCTAAAGTCGTCATCGAAGTTCGCAGAATGGCGTTCTCAGTCTACGTCAGGGGTTTACCCCCTTTGCAGGACTGGGGGGCAATTGTCATCAACGACCCAGAGCAGGGAGACTCGAATGTTTCAAGTCTCCAGAGGCCCATTTCCGTTTTTAACCAAACCCCTAGTTTTGGGACCCAAACCGAGGGTTTTTACCTCAAACTCGTGTGTTCGCACGAGTTATTCTGTTTTTTTTATGTCAAAGTTGTTAAGAACGAACTTCGATATACGTTTTGCCGTTCTGACGCAAAATCGTCGCGTGCGAGGCATGCTGGCGATTTTACGCCAGCTCTCTCTCGACCTCACCCTCGCTCCCCCTATCCCTCGTCCTTGCTTGCTTTTTTTGCAAGGAGGACGAGGGGGGGGGGGAGGGCACGAGGCCATGAGGCCTCGCCCTCAAGGCCCTCGTGGCCTCTCAGCCGCCGATCGGGCTGAGGCCGCAATTGGCGGCTGGCGACTGGCCGGCCAATGGCCGGCCGGTCGCTTGGCCAGCAGCGGCCGTCCAGCCGGCCGGCAGCGAGATGGCCGGCGGCCACCAAAGTGCTGGCCGCCGGCCAGCCCTCGCTGACGTGAGGGGTGGTGCGCAACCACCCCTCGCTTCAGCGAGGAGGGAGGGCCGAACCGGCCCTCCCGCTACAGCTATGTGGAAGGCCCCCAAGTGCCTCCACATGGAAAGGAAAACCAAGGACTTGAGGACGCCATGCCCCTCGCAGCAGCTGCCTTGCAGCTGCATAAGATCAAGATGGACCATTTTGACGGAGAGAACTTCCCTCAATGGGCACATAAATTCAAAGAGGTGGCCCCGATTCACGGCATTTGGAAGTTCTACACTAGGTACTACACACCTCCACCCTTGGGAACACCAGTACAAGTGGTGTCAGAGTACAAGTACTTTAACCAAGCTACATTTGTGATGCTTGACAACGAGTTGAGCAATTGCAACCAACAAGCAATTTGAATGTACAAGGACATGGCAGAGTCTGCAAAGCAAGCATGGTCGTACCTTGTTAGGACCTACATGTCTGGCAACTCTACCTTCAAATCCTACCTCCTGAAAGAACTTTCACACATCATCCTCAACAGCTTTGACTGCATAGTTGCATACATGAAAAACGCAAAGTCACTATGTGACCAACTTGCGGTTACAGATGCACCAATATCTAAACCCGTCTTTGTGACATTCCTCCTCAATGGCCTGACTAGTGACTAGGACGACGTGTGGAAGGTGCTTTAGTTCAAGCATGAAAGTGAACTGATTGAAGCATGTATTTCCAAGATGCTTCTTACTGAGCAGCGTGACCACAAGCTGGCAAAAGGAAAATAACATATTCTCACCAACACAACATACCAAGATGTTAGCGTTGCGTTCCGCTCCACACAACCATCATGGAACAGCCAAGCGTTGATGAAGCCGGCCTTAGACCATTCTTTTGCCCGGTCCAAGCCAAATGCAAGCTGGCGAAGCTCGCTTGACCAGCAGCCAGGATCACGCCCTGTATATGAGTGCCATTATTGTGGTGGGCCAGGGCACGTGAAGAAGGATTGCAAAAAGCGACCATGCGATGAGAAGCAAGCAAGACAACCAATGCAAGCCAACAACTCAGGAGGAGAGGACGAGAAGTAGAGTGATGAAAAAGTGAAGCATGCCGAGAAGCAAGAGAAGGCACTAGAGAAGTAGACAAAGGAGGCAGGCACAGGCAAGCAATATGACTACACGGGGTCCATGTTTCAGCTGTAAAACAAAGCAAAAAGCAAAAAGCAAAAAGCAAACACGGAAAGCAACAAGCTGGTTCACTCAACGTACGTGTGGTATCTGGACAGTGCGTGCACCTCCGACATCAATTTCGACAAGACCTACCTCAACAAACTCCTACCCTGCTCCAAGGGCTTTGTCACATGCGCCAACAACAAGCAAGTTCCAGTTCTAGGAAAGGGGAAAACTATAGTGATAGGGTACTAAGGTGCCCAAGTCAAGTTTGGAGACGTGCTCTGCATTCCTGAGATTGCTATCAACCTCCTCTTACTAGGACAGTTGATGAAGAGAGGTGCACACGTAGTCAGCAACGGAGGTCACGTTGCCTTGAAGAGCTATGAAGGCGAGACCTTCGCGGGAGGTCGCCTCCTACCACACGGCATGATCGAGTTGGATTTCCAACACCAGCATCTGACAAACTCCAATATCCATTTGCAGCAGCAAGTCTCCACCAAGGCTCTGGTGCAAACCTCACTATATGGCACAAACAATTGGGCCCCGTAAGCAATCAGCTTGTGCAGTCAATGGACAAGAAGGAGCAAGTCAACGGTCTTGACATTAGGGATAATGGGATCAAGGAGACGACGCAGCCATGCGAGGACTGCGTGCATACAAAGCTTCCACGACAGATATTCCCTCTTGCCACAAAGTTTGCTGTCAACCAAAAGTTGAAGCTATTCCACACAGACATATGTGGACCACTACCAACTGCCACCATCTACGAAGGACGTTGATACTCTCTTCTTTTTTTTTATAATGCGACACGTTTGTGTAGAGCTATCCTTTATGAATTTGGGATGAAGCTCCCACCTACTTCTTCAAGTGGCTGGTAATGGCAAAGAGGCAAAGAAATGCAAAGTTACAAGTCCTATGCTCAGGCAATGCCGGAGAGTACACGAGTAGGGAATGCATGTCTTGTCTGGAGGATATGGGGATTGTGCCGTAGTTTTCAACAGCCTACACACAGTAGCAGAACGGTGTGGCTGAAAGAGTCACCGCACAATGCACAAGACATTGAAGGCTATGCTTCTAGGTGCTCAGCTTAGCACCAAGTGGTGGCCTTATGCGTTGAGGCAAGCCGTTTGAGTGTGCAATCGCGCACCACATGTGGCGCTCCCCAACATGACACCATTTCAGGCATGGCATGGTGAGAAGCTTGACTTCACCATGCTTTGAACCTTTGGTTGCATGGCACGTTTTCATGTGCCGAAGGAGCGCCGCAAGAAGCTGGCAGACAAGGCATCGTGGGGAGTTTTCCTTGGAAAAATCCCTAACATGAAAGGCTGGGAGTTCTTTAAATTAGACTTGTAGAGGATCTTTTTCTGCCGCAACACAATGTTTTTTTAGAATCTAACGTGCCAAGAATGGGAGGAAAAGCAAAAGACAGCTCCAGATTTCCTCCAGACATTCTACGGCTCCTATAGTGAGTCACTGAAGATCCAAATCCAGATTTACTCACCCTTGCAGATCTGGATGAACCGCATGGGGAGGCGGCAGGCACACGTGTGCCCCTCCATGGAGACCACCTGGTAGGCGTCCCCCGAGATCACGAGCCGGTCGAAGTACGAGATGGCGAACCCAAGGAGGTGCCTATGAAGGATGGTTCGCAGACAACGCGGCAGCATCATCCTCCGGGCAGTGTCCGCGACATGCATTTCACATACCTCTTGCAGTAAAAATTGGAGCAGCAGAGGGCAGAGGAGGAGGAAGAACATATCATGGCCATCACTGCATGTTCGGTGTACAAAGAGAATGTAGACATTCTTGTTGAATTCATAATTACCCACCTCACTGCCATCCTAATCTCGACCAAGGAACTTCCTCCACAGCCAAGAACTCTAAAGGAATCTCTCAACGGAGAGCATGCAGCTGAGTAGAAAACAACATTAGATGCGGAATATGGGAGCCTCATGGAGCAAGGCACATGGGAGCTCGTGGAACTACTTACAGGCTCATGACCTATTGGAGTCAAGTGGGTCTTCCGCATCAAGAAAAAAGCTGATGGCAATATTGACAAGTTTATGGCCCGTCTTGTGGCAAAGGGCTTCTCACAAGTGGAGGGAAAATGTTTTTTGAGACTTATGCCCTCGTGAGCCGCTATACCACGGCTTGCATCATGTTGGCTGTTGTAGCAGTGTTGGAATATGAAGTGTAATAACTTAAGGTAAAGAACACCTTCTTACAGGGGGAGATGGACACAAATGTGTTCATAAAGCAGCTAGAGGATTGTGATGATGGCAGTGGACAAGTGTGTAAACTATTCATGAGTTTGTATGGCCTCAAAAAAAGGTCCATTTCTGTGGTACCGCAAGCTCCTATGACTTTTGAAGACCCCCGGCTTCCATCCATCAGCCTACGACGATTGTCTTTTTCTCCACAGGCCGTCAGCAGAAGAGAAACCAGACTGTTGCCTTCTAGTCTACATCGATGACATCTTGATCATCGGCCCATCAGCCACTTTCATCAAAGCCACGGCAGCGGCCATGGCAAAGGAGGTCAACGTAACACTCATGCCAAGCTTCGAGTTCTACCTTGGCATGAATATCAAGTGTGATTGCACAGCTCGGACACTTGAATCGAGCCAACAGACCTATGCCACAAAGGTCTGTGAGCGCTATGGTGTACCCGATCGACACGTGCCAACTCCTCTCACTCAGCAATAGATGAAGCATCAAGGACCAAGGGGGAGGAGCGAAACAGACTATCGCAGCAGAGTCGGCTCACTGATGCATGCTACAAACTGCACACGGCCGGATCTACAATTTGCAGTCAGCAACCTCGCACACGGTAACAAGACATGCTCAAAGGCCGCATGCAAGGAGCTTGATCGGGCCCTCGGATATCTCAAAACCACGAGCGATGCCAGACTGGGTTTTGGCACTGCAAGTGATGTGGAGCTGTGGCGTTATGTGGACCCAGACTTTGGTGGAACCAAGGAGGACCGACGCAACACAACAGGATTTGTATGCCTCCACGGTGGTGGAGCCGTACCGTGGACAGGCAAGAGACAGAACCTGATCACACTCAGCTCTGCAGAAGCTGAGTGTGTGGCTGCTACATCGGCTGCACAGGAGGTCACGTACCTGCACAACCTCCTCGAGGACATCGGCTTTCCACAAGAGAAGCCAACATATATTTTAGTGGACAACAAATCTGCAATACACCTGGAAAATCTGACCAAGTTTCAGGGTCGAACCAAGCATGTCGACATACATGGGCATTGGATCCACTAAAAAATACAAGATGGCACAATTCAGGAACGAGGCAAGATGCAGACTTCCTGACAAATAATCTCCCCAAAACAATTCTTTACAGGTTCTCGTAGCATTTTGGACTTACCACAATTGCGTTCTCGCAATAAGCCTTGAAGAACGGCAACAAAAACGGCACGTTGTAGTCAAAGAATGGACGATGCGCCATCGGCACCTCGTTCAGCGTACCGAGTACCATCACCTATTTAATGGTGCAAGTGGGTGAGAATATTACGACTGCAGCAGAGAGGGGGAGCAGTGAGAAGTTTGCAAAGCCAAAAGAGCATGTTTCCGGAGATCCCACACAGCGACTTTGCTTTGAGCAGTTGGTGGACCGAAGTAGGTTCGCTAAGGAGGCAGACATAAAAGCGTTCTGCATTTTGCAAGCGCACAGATAGTACCCGCGAGACTCTTTGTGGCGTTTTCGCAAAAAGGAAAACGGCGAGCCGCTGGACGACACAGCTGCTCATCAGCAAGCTCGCGCGCTTGCAAGAAGGGAAAAGCGGACCACGCAGCTGCGGTCACGGAATGCGGTCGCAGTGAAGTAAGGGACAGCAAGCGCAGTAGTTGGCGTGGCAAATGGGAGCGCAGCAAGCCCGCTTGCAGCCGTGCCAGCCTGCCCAGAGCGAGCGAGGGATCTCGCCGGCCATGGCAAGGCCCTGGTTTGTCTCGCTCCATCGCGCGCCATGGCCGGGGGTCCTAACCGGCTCCCACAACCCTCGGCTGGCCAAAAATGGAAAGCCGGAGCACAGGATGGAGCGACGCCTACAACGAACGGCGGAGACGTTTTGGCTTCGATTTTGGCTTTCCCAAAATGCCTCCTTGAATATGCAGCAGAAAATTTCAACAAACAGATGTGCGACATCCACACAGTACCTCTCTGTGAATGCTACCAGCAGTGCGAGGTTCCATTGGGAAAGAGACTGCGATTGACTACCTCAACGACAACCGCGCTTCCAGATGATTTCAGCAAGAAACGGCTCCCCGAGACACAAATGCGTGGACTTGGAGGACAAAACCAGGTCAAGCTGGTGACAGCCAACAATGCAGCGGCTATTACTACTACAAATCAACTTGGCGTGACTGTAAGCAGCAAAGTAAGCCTCCAAAGCCCTCATGCCACTATTTGTACAGCTCCCGCGGCTCAAGAAACGGTGGTGGAGTTCTTTTGGACTCCAGGGAGGTGTCCACGAGCATCCAGGAGCATAGTTGGGAGAGGAGAGTCCAGAAGGAGTTTTCTGGACATGCAAGCCGTCAGCCAAGCAAGCCACTAGAATGATTGCTTTCTGAGGAAGCAACTTTGAATTTGGTGGAGTGGCCTGAGCTTGGCCCACCAATCTCCAATTTTCTGGATTTACTGGAGTCAAGTGGGACAAAACCAGAAACAGGCCCTTCACAGTCCTGAAATACCGGAGGACTCGATATTGAGGGAAACAGATTTTTCTTTGACACTGCAGCAGACACTAAGAATTTTCTCAATCAACCCATCAGAAAAGAAGAGTCTCAGCTCAAGTTCTTTGGCGAGAACGTTTGGGAGTCTCTTGAGGATTTTTCTGAAACACTCCCGCTTGACATGAGCTCTTCACCAGCGCACCCATCGAGGGGGAGTGTTAGTGGGTGCAATGAGTGCGCTGGTTTCATGCTCTGATATGGCGCAGTCGGTTTTGCGATCGGATAAAGATACGCGGAGTTAGAATTTTCTCGGTGGCTTCCGAGAGCGGAGCCATGGACAGTTTTTCAGTGTACAGGCCAGTCCAGTTCAGGCAACCGGGCCTACAGGGCTTGGATTGTAGAATAGTGTGCGGCATAAGTAGGCTATTGCGCATGCCTCTAATGTGTGTCTTGTATGCACAAGCTATTGCGCATGCATCCTGGAAGGCAGGAACTAGCAGCTGTGCAGCGCGAAAATGCGTTGCTGTCAGGTAAAGTCAGATCTGACTGGGATTATGGCATGAGGCGGTGTGAGAGCTCCTGGTGGGGACCGTCTGCAGAAGCGGCCCGTGGCCACGACTCAACGTGCTCCTCTGCTTGCCACTTGGACAGGCTGCGCGGCAAGCCAGAATGTGAGGATTACGGCTACGGAGATCTACGGCTCTCACTGATCTGTGAGAAGGGCTAGGATGAGAGTTTTATGGCTATGGAGATCTACGGCTCTCGGAGACCCGTGGGCAGCTCCAGGATTCAAGAACCATGGTTACGGTGAAATTTCACCGTGAGTTCGAGGAAGCTTCTACAATGCAAGGCAGTCAACTTGCCAGGGCCGCAAGTATAAAAGGCGGTGTCCCTAACACTATCTCAGCAAGACTCATCTTTCATGTCACAAGCTTCTGGAAGTGCCTCATATCAAGGTTCTTCTAGAGTTCGCCCTGGACACCCTTGTAAGCCTAGCAGAGCTCTGCCAATTGGGAAGGAGGAAGTCCTGACTTCCTGGAGGCCAGTCTACCTGGAAGACGGTGCTCAACAAAAAACCCTAGCGTCGACGGCCTTGGCGGCCTAGCAAGGCGTTGCCCCTTGCGTGGGCCAGGAGCAATGGTAGAGCTTGCATGTAGCCTTTGTTAGGCTTGACTTTTCATGTACCATACTTGTACTTTAGAATCAGACAAGATTACTTCCGCTGTCACATTCATTTTTAAAAGTTCATATGCTGATCAGTCTGCTACCTTGCTTCACGAGAAAAGATCTTGTACAAGCAAGGAACCTAGTCCTTGCTACACGCCTGCAAATCCCAACAACTTGCGAGAGCGAGTGATTTACAAGAGATAGTGATCTACAAGAGGGGGTGATTTATGAAAGGGGGTGATTTGCATAAGCAGGTAGTTTGCGAGGGGGGTGTCATTTACAAGAGAGGGTGATTTGCGAGAGGGGGTGATTTGCAAGAGTAGGTGATTTACCAAAGGGACTGATCTACGAGAGGGGGTGATTTAGGGGAGGGGTAAATTGGGAGGGGAGGTGATTTTGGAGAGAGGGTGATTTCTGAGAGGGGGTGATCCTTAAGATGAGGTGATTTATGAGAGGGAAAATTTTGTGAGAGGAGGTGATTTACAAGAGAGGGTGATTTGCGAGATGGGGTGATTTGCAAGAGTGGGTGATTTACGTGAGAGAGTGATCTACGAGATGAGGTCATTTGGGAGAGGAGGTTGTTTTCAAGCGGGAGTGATTTAGGAGAGGAGGGGTTTACGAGAGGGGGTGATTTGGGAGAGGGGTGATTTGCGAGAGAGGATAGTTGTGAGAGGAGGTGATTGGTGAGAGGGGTTGATTTGTAAGAGGGGTTCATTTGTCAGAGGGTGTGATTTGCAAGACTGAGTGATTTACGAGAAGAGATATATACAAGAGGGGGTGATTTGTGAGAGGGGATGATTTGTGAGAGGGGATGATCTGAAAGAGGTGGTGATTTTCCAGAGGGGGTGATTTACGAGAGGAGGTGAAAAGCGAGGGGTGATTCATGAGAGGATGGTGACTTACAAGAGGGGGTGATTTGTGAGAGGGGTTGCAAGACAGTGGAATATATACGAGAGGGGAAAATTCACGAGATGGGGTGAGTTGCAGGGGGAATGATTTGCGAAAGGGCACGAATTTCAAGAGGGGTGATTTGTAAAATGGAATGATTTATAGGAAGGTGATCTTTGGGAGGGGGTGATTTGCGAAAGGGGGTAGTTTTCAAGAGGGGATGATTTGCGAGAGGGAGTGGTTTGTAAGAGAGGGTGATTTGCGAGGTGGCATGATTTGCAAGAGGGGGTGATTTGCAGGAGGGGGTGCTTTACTATAGGGCTTTATTTCTGAGAGGATGTGATTCGTGAAAGCAGGTATTTTGTAAGGGGTGATTTGTTAGAGGGGGTGATTTGTGAGAGGGCGTGATTTGTAACAGGAGGTGATTTGAGAGAGGGGGTGATTTGCGATAGGGGATGATTTGTGAGAGGGCGCGATTTATGAGACGAGGTGATTTACGAGGGGAGTTATTTGCAAGAGTGGATGATTTATGAGAGGGATTAGTATGTGAGAGGGGGTGATCTACGAAAGGGGTGATTTTTTAGGGGTGATTTGTGAGAGGGGAGATTTATAAAAAGGGGTGATTTGCAAGAGGGTTGATTTATGCGAGTGAGAGATTTGCAAGAGGGGTTGATTTGCAAGCGGGGTTGATTTGCGAGTGGGGGTGATTTCCGAGAGGGGGTGGTTTGCAAAAGTGCGTGGTTTGTAAGAGGGGGTGATTTAGAAGAGGAGGTGATTCACGAGAGAGAGTGATTTGCAAGAGGTGATTTGCCAGTAAGTATGATTGATGAGAGGAGATGATTTGTGAGAGGGGGTGATTATGAGAGGGGGTGATGTGTGAGAGGGGGTTATTTAAGAGGGAGCGATTTGTGAGAGGGGGTGACTTGCGAGAGGGGGGATTTTGGGAGAGTGGATGATTTACGAGAGGGGGTGATTGCCAACAGGGGGTGATTTGCAAGATGTGATGAATTGAGAGAGGGGGTGATTTATAGGAGGGATGATTTGCGTGAGGGGATGATTTGTGAGAGGGGGTGATTTGGGAGAGGAATTGGTTTTTCAGAGGGGGTGATATGCGAGAGGGGGTGATTTGTGAGAGGGTGTGATTTGGTAGGGAGGGTGATTTGTAAGAGGAGGTGATTTGTGAGAGGGGGTGATTTGCAAAAGGGGTGATTTGAGAGAGAAGGTTATTTGCAAGAGGGAGTGATTTACGAGGAGGGGGGATTGTGAGATTGGGTGATTTGGACGAGGGGGCATTTTGCAAGAGGGAGTGTTTGTGATAGTGGTTGATTTGTGAGAGGAGGTGATTTGGAAGAGGGGCTGATGTATGAGAGGAGGTGATTTGCGAGAGGTGGTCATTTACGGGAGGGAATACTTACAAGAGGGGGTGATTTGCACGAGGGGATGATTCGTGAGAGGGGGTGATTTGTGAGAGGGGGCGATTTACGAGAGGAGGTGATTAATGAGAGGGGTTGACTTACGGGGGGAGAAGGGGTAACTTATAAGAGGGGATGATTTGTGAGGGGTTGATTTGCGAGAGGGGAAGATGCACGAGAGGGGGTGATTTGTGAAATGTGGTGAGCTGCGAGAGAGGTGAATTGCGAAAGGGCGTTATCTTCAAGAGGTGGTGATTTGTGGGATGGGGTATCTTGAGAGAGGGGGTGATATGCAAGAGGATGTGATTAGAGAGAGGGGGTGATTTCCAAGAGGAGGTGATTTGCAAAAGGAGGTGATTTGCAAAAGAGGGTGATTTGTGAGAGGGGGAGATTTGTAAAAGTGGGTAGTTTTCAAGAGGAGATGATTCATGAGAGGAAGTGATTTACGAGAGAGGGTGATTTGCATGAGAGGATGATTTGTAAGAGGGAGTGATTTGTGAGAGGGGATGAGTTGCAAGAGGCGTTGGTTTGTGAGAGGGGGTGATCTACAAAAGGGGTTAATTTGTGAGAGGATGTGACTTGCGGAAGGGGGTGATTTGCTAAAGGGGCTGATTTGTGAGCGGGGGTGATTTACGAGAGGGGGTGGTTTGCAAGAGGAGGTGATTTGGGAGACGGGGTCATTTGTGATAGGGATGATGTGCAAGAGGGGGTGATTTACAAGAGGATTAATTTATGACAGGGGATGATTTAGGAGAGGGGTAGATTGTGAGGGGTGTGATTTGTGAGAGGGGGTGATGTACAAAAGGGGGTGATTTCAAGATGGAGTGATTTGTGAGGAGGAGTGACTTGCGAGAGGGGGTGATTTACGAGAGCGGGTGATTTGCAAGTGGGGATTTACAAGAGGGGGTGATTTGCCAGAGCGGGTTATCTTTGAGGGAGGGTGATTTGCGAGAGGGGGTGATTCAAGAGAGGGAGTGGTTTACAAGAGGGGGAGATTTGCGATTGGAGGTGATTCACACAAGGAGATGATTCACAAGAGGGAGTGATTTGTGAGAGGGGGATTTGCAAGGGCGGATGGTTTGTGAGCGGGGGTGCTTTGCGAGAGGGGGTGAATGCAAGAGGGGGTTATTTGCGAGAGGAATTGGTTTGCAAGAGGGGGTGATTTTGTAGAGGGGGTGGTTTGTGAGAGGGGGTTGTTTGTGAGAGGGGTGATATTCAAAAAGGGGTGATTTGCAAGAGGGGTGATTTATGCAAGTGAGAGATTTGCAAGGGGACTTGATTTGCAAGAGGGGATGATTTGCAAGAGAGGTTGATTTGCAAGCGGAGCTGATTTGCGAGTGGGGGTGATTTGCAAAAGGGGGTGGTTTGCAAAAGGGCGTGGTCTGTAAGAGGGGGCGATTTAGAAAAGGAGGTGATTCACGAGAGGGAGTGGTTTGCAAGAGGAGGTGATTTTCCAGTGAGTATGATTTGTGAGAGGGGGTGATGTGTGAGAGGGGGTAGTTTAAGAGGGAGTGCTTTCTGAGAGGGGGTGATTTACGAGAGGGGGTAGTTTGGGAGAGGGGATGATTTACGAGAGGGGGTGATTTACAACAAGGAGAGATTTGCAATATGTGGTTAATTAAGAGAGGGGGTGATTTACAGGAGGGATGACGTGCGCAAGGGGTTGGTTTGCGAGAGGGGATGATTTGCAAGAGGGGGTGATTTGGGAGACGGGTGATTTGGGAGAGGAAGTGATCTTTTAGAGGGGGTGATTTGCGAGAGGGGGTGAGTTACGAGAGGGTGTGACTTGGTAGAGGGATTAATTTGTAAGAGGAGGTGATTTGTGAGAGGGGTGATTTGTAAGAGGGGATGATTTGTGAGAGGGGGTGATTTGCGAGAGGAGGTGATTTGCAAGAGGGAGTGATTTACGGGGAGGGAGGTTTGTGAGATGGGGTGATTTGAGTGAGGGGGTGTTTTGCGAGAGGGAGTGTTTGTGAGAGCGGTTGATTTGTGAGAGGAGGTGATTTGTAAGAGGGTTTGATCTATGAGAGGAGGTGATTTGTGAGAGGTGGTCATTTACAAGAGAGGATACTTACAAGAGGGGTGATTTGCACGAGGGGATGATTTGTGAGAGGGGGTGATTCGCATCAGGGGGTGATTTGCGAGAGGAGGTGATTCATGAGGGGGGGTGACTTATGGGAGGAGGAGGGGTAATTTACAAGAGGGGATGATTTGTGAGAGGGTTGATTTGCAAGAGGGGAAGATGTACGAGAGGAGGTGATTTGCGATATGAGGTGAGTTGCAAGAGAGGTGATTTGCAAAAGGGTGTTGTCTTCAAGAGGTGGTGATTTGTGAGATGGGGTAACTTGAGAGAGGGGGTGATATGCAAGAGGAGGTGATTTGAGAGAGGGGGTGATTTGTGCGATGGGTGATTTTCAAGAGGGGGTGATTTGCAAAAGGGGGTGATTTGTAGAAGAGGGTGATTTGCGAGAGGGGGTGATTTGCAAAAGTGGATAGTTTTCAAGAGGAGATGATTTACGGGAGGAAGTGATTTACGAGAGAGGGTGATTTGCGTGAGGATGATTTGTAAGAGGGAGTGATTTGTGAGAGGGGATGATTTGCAGGAGGCGGTGGTTTGTGAGAGTGGGTGATTTACAAAAGGGGTTAATTTGTGAGAGGATGGTGTTTACGGAAGGGGGTGATTTGCTAAAGGGGCTGATCTGCGAGAGTGGGTGATTTACAAGAGAGGGTGATTTGCAAGAGGAGGTGATTTGTGAGATGGGATCATTTGCGATAGGGGATGATGTGCGAGAGGGGGTGATTTACAAGATGATTGATTTATGACAGGGAATGATTTAGGAGAGGGGTAAGTTGTGAGGGGGGTGATTTACGAGAGCGGGTGATTTGCAAGTGGGGATTTACAAGAGGGGGTGATTTGCCATAGGGGGTTATTTGTGAGAGAGGGTGATTTGCGAGAGGGGGTGATTCACGAGAGGGAGTGATTTACAAGAGGGAGAATTTGCAATTAGAGGTGATTCATGCAATGGGATGATTTACAAGGAGTGATTTGCAAGAGAGGGATTTGCAAGGGCGGATGGTTTGTGAGCGGGGATGCTTTGCGAGAGGGGATGAATGCAAGAGGAGGCTATTTGTGAGAGGACTTGATTTTCAATAGGGGGTGATTTGGGAGAGGGGGTGGTTTGCGAGAGGGGGTTATTTGTAAGAGGGATGATTTGTAAGAAGGGGTGATTTTTTATGAGTGATTTCTAGGAGGGGTGATTTCTGAGAGGGGGGTGAATTGCAAGAGGGGGTGATTTACAAGAGGAGATCATTTGTGAGAGTGGATGATTTGCAAGAGGGAGTGATTTACGAGAAGGGGTGATTTGTGAGAGGGGTGATTTGCAAGATGGGTTGACTTGCGAGTTGGGGTGGTTTGCGAGAGGTGATTTGTGAGAGGGGTCATTTGTGAGAGGGGGTCATTTATGAAAGATAATGTTTTGCAAGAGGAGGTGATTTGCGAGAGGACATGATTTGTGAGGGGGTTATTTGTGAGAGCGGGCGCTTAACAAGAGGGGGTAGTATTTGACAGGGGTTATTTAAAGGATGAGGGTGATTTTTGAGGGTGGTGATTTGCGAGAGGGGATGATTTTTTAGAGGGGGTGAATTGCAAGAGGGAATGATTTCTTAGAAAGGGTGATTTGCGAGAGGGAATGATTTGCTAGAGGGGTTGATTTACAAGAGGGGGTGATGTGTGAGGGGGGTAAATTGTGAGAGGGGGTGATTCGTGAGAGGGGGTGATTTGCGAGAGAGGTGATTTGCAAGAGGGGTGATTTACAAGAAGGGGTGATGTACGAGAGGGGTTGATTTGTAAGAGGGAGCGATCTACAAGAGGGGGTGATTTGTGAGAGAGGGTGATTTGCAAGAGCGGGTGATTTGCGACAGGGGGTGATTCACAGGAGGTGGTGGTTTGCAAGGAGAGGTGGTTTGTGAGAGGGGGTGATTTGTGAAAGGGGTTGATTTGCAAGAGGGGCGTTTCAAGAGAGGGGGTGATTTACGATAGGGGGTTACTTATGAGATGGGGTGTTTTGTGAGAGTGGGTGATTAATGAGGGGGGGTGATTTGTGAGAGGGGGTGATTTGCGAGAGGGAGTGGTTTGCAAGAGGGGGTGATTTGCAAGAGGGGGTGATTTGTGAGAGGGGATGATATGCAAGAGGGGATGATTTGCAAGAGGGGATGATTTACAAGAGGGGGGATTTGTGAGAGGGAGTGATTTGCGAGAGAAGGTGATTTGCACGTGGGGGTGATCTGTGAGAGGGGGTAACTTACGAAAGGGGTTGATTTGCAATAGGGGTGATTTACGAGAGGGGGTGATTTGCTAGAAGGGTTGGTTTGCAAGAGGGGGTAATTTGTGAGAGGGGGTGATTTGTGAGGGGTGGGTGATTTGTGAGTGGGGATGGCTTGCAAGAGAAGACTATTTATAGGAGGGGGTGATTTACGAGAGAGGGTGATTTGTGAGAGAGAGTGAATTGCGAAAGGGGGTGATTTGCAAGAGGGGGTGAGATGTGAAAGGAGGTGATTTACGAGAGGGGGTGATTTGCGAGAGGGGGTGATTTGTGACAGGGGTTGATTTGTGAGAGGGGGTTGTTTGGGAGAGAAGTGATTTGCAAGAGCGATTGATTTGTGAGAGGTGGTGATTTGTGACAGGTGGCGATTGACAAGAAAGGGTGTTTTGCGAGAGGGGGTGTTTTGCGAGAGGGAGTGGTTTGCAAGAGGGGGCATTTTACGAGAGGTTTCTATTTGTGAGAGGAGATGATTTATAAGAGGGGATGATTTGAGAGAGTGGGTGATTTGCAGGAGGGGTGATTTCAAGAGGGGACAATTTTGGAGAGGGGACGATCTACAAGAGGGGGTGATTTGTGAGAGTGGGTGATTTGCGAGAGGAGATGATGTGCAAGAGGGGGTGATTTGCGAGAGGAGGTGATTTGCGAGAGGTGGTGAATTATGAGAAGGGTGATTTGTAAGAGGGGGTGATTTGCAAGAGGGGGTTCTTTGCAAGACAAGGTAAGTTACTAGAGGGGGTGATTTGTAAGAGAGGTTGATTTGCAATAGGGGTTGATTTACAAGAGGGGATTATTACAAGAGTTACAAGAGGGGATGATTTCCGACTGGGGGTTGTTTGTGAGGGGAGGTGATTTTCAAGAGGGGGTGATTTGCAAGAGGGTATGATTTGTGAAAGGGGGTGATTTGTGAGAGGGGGTGACTTGTGAGAAAGATGATTTGTAAAAAAGGGGGGATTTGTAAGAGGGATTGCTTTGGAAGAGGGAGTGATTTGCGAGGAAAAGTGATTGCAAGAGGGGGTGATTTGTGAGAGGGGGTGATTTGCAAGAGGGCGTGATTTGTAAGAGGGGAAAATTTATGAGAGGAAGTGATTTGTGAGAGGAGGTGATTTACAGTAGGGGTGATTTGGGAGAGGGGGTGATTTCTGAGAGGGGATGATTTGAAAGAGGGGATGATTTGTGAGAGGGGGAAATTTTTTAGAAGGGGTGATTTGCGAGAGGGGGTGATTTGCGGGAGTGGTCAATTTGCGAGAGGGGGTGATGCGAGAGTAGGTGATGTGCGAGTGGGGGTGATTTTGGAGAGGCGATGATTTACGTGAGGGGGTTTCTTGTGAGAGGGGGTGAGTTGTGAGAGTGGGTGATTTGCGAGAGGGGGTGATTTGTGAGAGCGGGTGATTTGCGAGGGGAGGGGTGATTTGTAAGAGGGGGTGATTTGCGAGAGGGGTTCATTTATGTGACGGGTGATTTTCAAGAAGGGGTTATTGCAAGAGGGGTTCATGTGTGAGATGTGTTTATATGTGGAAGGGGATGATTTGCAAGAGGGATGATTTGTGAGAGGGGGAAGTCTGCGAGAGAGGGTGATTTGTGAGTGGGGGTGATCTGAGAGAGGGAGTGATTTGCAAGAGGGATGGATTTGAGAGAGGGGGCGATTTTTCAGAGGGGATGATTTGTGAGAGGGGATGATTTACAAGAGGGATTGATTTACAAGAGGGGGTGATTTCCTGAGATGGGGTGATGTGTGAGAGAGAGTGATTTACGAGATGGGTGATTTATGAGAGGGAAGACTGAGAGTTGATATGCAACCCAGAGTTCTTAAGCGACAAGGAGTTGATGAACAACCGGTGTTCCATTCACGAAGGGGAGTAGATTTGCAATCAGGAGCTGCTTTGTGACGGGGGTTAACTTGCGAGGAGGAGTTGATTTGCAATGGAGAGATCATTTCCAATGGGAGTTGATTTACGGTGGAGAGTCTCTTTGCGACCGAGAATCACTTACAATGTGGATTTAAGTTGCGATGGGTAGTTCATTTGTGACCGGGGTTGAGTCGAGATGGGGAGTTGATTTACGAGGGATAGTTGATATGCAACAGATAAATCACTTGCAACGGAGAGTTCATTGGCAAGGGGGAGTTGATTTTCAAAGGAGGTTTGATTTGTGATGATTAGTTATTTTTTAGGGGGGGTTTATTTGTGACGGATAGTTGATTTGCAACTGGGAGTTCATTTGCGACGCGGAGTTAATGTGCGATTGGAGTTGATATGTGACAGGAAGTTGGTTTGCGACGGGCCATTGATCTGCAACGGGAGTTCATTTTCGACCGGGAGTTGATTTGTGATGGAGGTTTGATTTGCAATGGGGAGTTCATTTGTGACGGGGAGTTTACTTGTGACGGAAAGTTGATTTGTGCCTGGGAGTTTGTTTCTGACGGGAGTTCATGTGTAACAGGAGATTATTTGCAAACAGGGGTTGGTTTGCATTTGAGAGTTGGTTTGAGACGGGGAGTTGATTTGTGGCAGGGAGTTGAATTGCGGTGGATGGTTGATTTGGGAACCAGGGTTGGTTTACGTCTATGATTTGATTTGCAACAAAATGCTTATTTGTGACCAGGATTTATTTGTGACGGATAGTTGATCTGTGACCAAGATGATTTGCGATGGGGGGTTCATTTGCACCAAAAGAGTTCATTTTCACTGATGTTTGATTTGCGACCGGGGTTTTATTTGCAACTGGAATTGATTTGTGACAAAGTGTTGATTTGTGACAGAATGTTTATTTGTGACGACAAGTTGATTTGCATTGGGGAGTTGATTTGTCATGGGGAGTTTATTTGTAACCGGGAGTTTCTTTGTATGGGGAGCTGTTTTGTATAGGGAGTTGATTTGCGACGGGAGTTGATTTGTGGCAACAAGTTTATTTGCGCAGGAATTGAACCACAATATGGGTTTGATTTGCGACTAGGAATCAATTTGTGACGGGATGTTGATTTGCGCCTGGACTTGATTTGTGACAGGGAGTTGATGTGTGAGAGGGAGCTGACTTGTGACGTGGAGTTGATTTGTGACGGAGAGTTTATTTGCGATGCAGAGTTGACTTGCAACGGGGAGTCAATTTGCGACGAGAAGTTAATTTGAGACCAGGGGTTGTTTTGCATTGGCGAATGTATTCTTGACCGGGAGTTGATTTGTGACGGGAAGTTTGTTTGAAACCAGGAGTTGATGTGCGTTGGAGAGTGTATTTGTGACTGAGAGTCGGTTTGTGATGGGGGGTTGATTTGTAACGGGGAGTTGATGCGTTACCAGGAGTGGACTTGCAACCGGGCGTTGATTTCCAACCAGAATTTGGTTTTTTTTCCGGTGAGCTGGTTTGTGGTAGGTAGTTGATTTGCGGACGGGATCTGATTTGCGACGGGGAGTTGATTTGCGACTAAGTTGATTTGCGGCTAAGTTGATTTGCGGCTGGAAGTTGATTTGTGACGGTGAGTTCACTTGCGATGGGGAGTTTGTTTGCGGCTGGGAGTTGTTTTGGGACGTAGAGTTTACATGCGATTGGAAGTTGACTTGCGACCAAAAGTCGATTTGCGACAGGAAGTTGATTTGCGATGGTGGATGAATTGGGATGAGGAGTTTATTTACAAGGGGAACATTATGTGCAAACGGTTGCCGATTTGCATCGGAAAGTTGATTTGCAACGGGGAGTTAACTTGAGGCAATGGGTTGATTTACGACTGGGAGTTCATTTGCAATGGGGAGTTGATTTGCAATAGTGAGTTGATTTGCAATGGGGATTTTATTTGCGGCCGGGAATTGATTTACGATGGGGAGTTGATTAGGGAAGGGGAGTTGATTAGCGACGGGGAGTTGATTTGCACCCGGAAGTTGATTTGCGACGGGGAGTTGATTAAGCATTGGGACCCAATCCAACTGGGTCATCATGTAGGTTCGTTCCCACCTTGATTCATAAGTCTTTGTTGCCGTTGTGTTATTCTCTGTGCTCAGGTAGCCCCTCTTGCTAACTCTACTGCGGGCATAAGAAGTCTAAACAAACTGGAGGGCCTCGTGCAGATGTTTTTCGGCAGATGTTGAAACCTCCAGGTACAAACGGATTTTATGGGGCAAACTTCAGGACCACTCTGGAGTGCCGCCTCATTGGCTGCCTACCATTTGCGGAAAACCTCCGTGTCACCCTACTCCTGCTCTTCTTTGCAAGCTAACCTGCCTGCGCAACGCAAACTTTGCATGTGGACAAACGCATCCGCCAGGAGGTACGGTCCATTCTATGTTCAGGTACGTGTATCCCTCCTTGTCCTTGCTTTTCTCTTTGCTTCTACTCGCACCCGATTCGCATCCACCTCGAGAACCGCCACATCAAAGAGGTATGTTTGCAGACTCGCCCCCCACTCACCATCTCGCTATTCGTAGCTCCCGGTGCGCGACGCTGAGGAGTCTACAGATAGCGAGATGTCTGTCCCTTGTTTGATTTGTCCACAAACATCTCATGTGATTGGACACCCTCCTTTCCCCCTCGCAGTCTGCAACTCTGCCTGTTAGACTGCCTGCTGACAACGGGTTTGCCAAGGCCCCTACCCCCAAATCACCCACCGCGCCTTCCCCTGCTTACCTACCCATTGATCGAGGCCCCGTCGGGACAACCCCCCCCCCCCCCTCCCCCCGGACCCTCTCCCATGTAACCTGCATTCCTTCCGTTTCGCCACTGCCTCTTGGACTGTTTGCTCCGACACCCGACAGATCAGGCACGTCGCAACATCCCTCCCAGAGCGCTACCGATTTAGCCCATATTCCCCCAAACGCTCTACCATGTGGAAACAGAACATACTTCCCTAGATCCTCCTCAAATACCCCTTTCGTGTTTGCAGTTTCACCATGGAAAGCCTCCAAAACAGCGGCCTACAAGTGGGGAATCCTCAAGACTCAGCTGCCCCGCCCAAAAACAATGCTCCCTCCTCCTCTGCAGCCACCACATCATTGATGGCCGCCTTGGCAGGTACATACGTACCCTGATCTTTCTCTCTCATCCTTACCACCACAAATCAATTTTTTCCAACCAAACGCCCACCAGATGATTCCTATTCTCTCCCCCCCTCCATTCCCGCTTTATCCCCGCCATGCACCCCTTAGCAATGTGTAGTACTCGTCACTTCCACTCCCATTCCCCTATCCCACACCCCTCCCTTCACTTCCCCTACTCTCCCATTCTAAATGTGCCCAGCAGATATAGTGCTGATCTGGGTAGTCGGCTTTCTAGGCCGTGCATAAAAAAATCTTCACCCATTGTACCATCTAATGCAGAATCCTTGTTTGATGGAACCGTTGATGGCTTCCTCACGGACGCCGAACTTGATGCGATGGAGGTGGATGCTCCCTCCTCTTGCAAACGCCCTCTCTCACCTGGAAACCACCCAGATCCAGCAGGTACTTTTCACAACCACTCATCTCCCCCCCCCTCCCCCCCCGACTATCCAATCCCCGATGACAAAACTCACCCCATTCTCATCCCATTTTGGGTGGCGGCCGCACACTCGCTCTCTCTCTAGCGACTCCAAACGCCCTCCAAGTCAAGAGTAATGGTTCCCCCATGAGCACTACCGCCCACACCATGGCCCACACCTTGGCACCACAACCCCCCTGAACAAACCCACAAGGTATCTACTTTGTCCTATCCTCCTCACCCCC
>SZWC01005176.1:20086-79589 GCA_023375785.1 Penium margaritaceum
GAGGGAGCTCGTCCCCTCTCCTCCCCCTTGGCGCCGTCGGCGCCGTGAGAGGGGAAGGGAGGGGGAGTACGTCCCCCTCCCCCCCTTGGCGTCGTCAGCATCATGGGGGGAGGGAGAGGGAGCCCGTCCCTCTCCTCCCTTTCGGCGCCGTCGGCGCCATGGGAGGGGTGGGAGAGGGACTCCAGTCCCTCTCCTCTCCTTCGGCGCCGTCGGCACCATGGAAGGGGGCAGGAGAGGGATTCCCCACCCTCTCCTTCCCATGTGGCATTAACGACGCCATGGAAGGGGGGGGGGGAGTGGGAAGCCTCCCCTCATAGCCCCCCTTGACGCCGCCCGCGCCATGGTCGTGGAGGAGAGGAGTCCTCTCCTCTCCTCTCGCTTGGCCTGTCGGGCCGGCGGTTGCTCGCTCGCTCGTTTTTCGAGCGGGCAATGGCTCGGGCGGCGTTTGCTGTCGGCAAACGACGACCCTTTTTTTTTTTTGCTGCCTGCCGGGCTGCTCGGTCTATCGGGCTGCACGGTGTGGTCGTTCTGTCGGGCTCTCGGCCTGTCGGGCTCTCGAGCGGGCGGGACAACACGCCCCGTACGGGGGCGTTTTGCTGCGACAAAACACCGCACGAATATCGACGGTCGGTCGATTTCCCCTTTTTTTTCTAAGGCATTCGATCGATGGACGAAGTCGTTCGTCAAGTGAATCGAACGGACAGCGGAAGTCGATTGGCTCTGATGCCAATGTAACAGCTCTGGGTTGTTTTGCGACTAACTTCTGAACCCAAAACTTAGGCCCTCAGAATAGTCGTCTGAGGAGAGCGAGCGAATGGTCGCCTCAGCCGTTTTGGCTGAGACGAACCGCGCCACACATGGACGTAGTCGTCATAGGGCATTTTTGCAAAACATGCATCTTAACCGTAATCGTTCCACGTGTCATTGCCACGCTGGAACAGGACCCTAGCGCCAAGCTAGGAGTGGAGGAGGAGTGACGCGATGGATTTTCCATCGTGGCACTCCTTTCACCTAGAATCCAGCCACAGACATTTTCTAGGCTAGAGTCGAACGAGACTCTAGCCTATTATATTTTTCCGGGTTTTGGCTCCTCGAAACTTCAGCCTCGAGTACCCGAAGCACCCGATAATTATTTAAAGACCATTTTTAACTGTAAAAATGGTCCGTACGCTACAGAGGTAGTTGGCCAGTTTATCCTCAGCTTTCGGAGTGAATATCGGAATTCTTGCAATGCGATGGGCTGTTTGTGTAATAACATAAATGCCCACTTGAGAAGATTAGGGACTTGTGTACGTCAGGTACGTAACACTCCCCCCCTCTTTTTAGCCGCGACGTCCCGATGCGCGTACAGATGTGGCCCGGTGATGGCGGAAATTACCGTCGATGAGATGATCGACGTCTTGGAGGTTGTCTTACGGTTCCCAGCTGTTATGCTCGGCGTCGTAGCCGTGCCACTTGACAATATATTCTGTCGTCTTGCCTCGTCGTTGGTGGCCGGGGATGTCCTTGATGACGTACTCCGTGTCTTCGTCCACTTGAACGGAAGGTAGAGGAGGGACATCCCTGCCAGGGAAGTTCTCTCCGGGGTCTCGGTAGTGTCTGAGTCTGCTAACATGGAACACCGGATGAACTTGGATAGTGTCTGGGAGTTTGAGTCGCGCAACCACAGGGTTTAACATGCACTCAATTTCAAACGGGCCCAACCATCAGGGTTTGAGCTTCGAACAGTCGGATACATGGAGCTTGATGTTTGCCAAGCTGAGGAGGACTTTGTCGCGAGCGGTGAAGATGTCATCGTTGCGATGTCGGTTAGCTGCCCGCTTCATCGCTACTTGTGTCTTGGCAAGGGTTTGTCGTGTTTCCTCCCAAATGGTGGTGAAGTCTCAGCGCTGAACGTCGACCGCAGGAATGTTGCTCTGGCTTTGTAGTCCAGTTGGTCTGGTGGAAAGTTTTGCGTGCACCACTTCAAATGGGGTTTTACCAGTTACGGTGGAAACTCCTTAATTATATGCGATTTCGGTGGTCGGGATTTTTTTGTGCTCAATCCGTTCCATGAGGTTTGCATAGTGTTCGGAGGAACTGTTCGAGCGTTTGATTTGTCCGCTCGCTTTGACCGTCAGTTTGAGGGTGCATCGCCGTTGAAATTTCAGTTCTGCTGCCGTAATGAGTCATCAGTTTGCGACAAAAACGGCTAGTGAATTGTCCGTCTTTTTCGCACGTGATGGTTCCTGATACGCCGTGTAGCCACACGATGTTGTTTGGAAAAAATCGTGGTGTTTCCTCGGCGGTGACGGTGGTCGTTGTCAGGATGAAGTGAGACATTTTGGAAAACTTGTTGACGACCACGAAGATTGCATCATGTCTTTCGGGTGTGACCGGTAAGCTTGTGACAAAGTCCATGGAGATGTCTACCCATGGTTCTGTAGGAACAGGGAGCGGTTGCAGAAGTTCTTGTGGCCTCGTGCGACGGGATTTTTATTGTTGACATGGGTCATAGGTTTTGTAGAAGTTGGCCACGTCGGGTTGCATCTTGTCCCACCAATAGTTTTTTGCCAGCTTCTTGTCCTCTCCGAAGTGTCTACCTGGTCCGGTGTCGTGGCACTCCTCAAGCAGCATATGCAAAGTTCGTCGTTAGGGGGAACGACCACATAGCGAGTGAAGCGTCGTCGCCAGTAGGGTGCGTCGAGCCAGAATTTTGCTTTATCATATCCACCGTACTGGTCGTAGCCTCCTACAAACAGTCGCTCGAGGTAAGGGTCTCACTGTAGCTGTAGCGTCACCTCGTCAGCCATAAAATCTGGTCGGTGGCTGCGTGCGCCCGTCGGATTGATTATGCCTGGCCGGTACTTGATTTTGTAGCCAAACCCGGATTCAAGGAACTCCATCCATAGGGTTTGATGTCGACTGGGATTTGGTTGTGTTTTCAAGTATTTTAATGCGTGGTGGTCAGTGTGCACTATCCATCGGTGACACCCTAGGCAGCATTGCCACGTCTTGAACGCGTGCACGACCGCTAGCATATCCTTCTCGTGTACTACGTTGTTGATTTCCGGTCCTCGCAGTTCTTGAGACATGTAGGCAACCGGTTGTTCGCCGTTGCCGTGGTCTTGCACAAGGACCGCGCCAATGGCTCAATCCAATGCATCTGTGGCCATGATGTATTTGACCATTGGATCAGCTAATCGTATGGTTGGTGCCAAGGTCAGAGCGTTCCGCAAAACCATGAACTCTTCTAGTTCGTTGTCTCCCCACCTCCACTCGTTTTTTTTGTGAGGTCGGAAAGAGGCGCTGACACTCACGCGTAGTCCCAGACAAATCGCCGGTAGTAATTACATAATCCATGAAAATCCTGAATTTCTCGAACGTTGCTCGGTGTCGGCCAATCTAGGACTGCTGCCACCGTTTTCATATCCATGGTGACCGTCCACTATTGATGACGTGACCCAAAAACTCGATCGAACGACAACCGAAGTCGCATTTCAAGAGTTTTCCAGAAAAATTCTCTATTTGTAAAAATTTCAGGAATTTTTGAAGATTTTATCGTACTCCTCCGGGGTGCGGATGTACACCATAATGTCGTTGAGGTACACTACGACAAAATCGTCGAGGTACAGACGGAACATGTTGTTCATTAGCACCATAAACATCGCCGGGGCATTTCTGAGTCCGAACGGCATGACTGTGAGCTCGAAGTGCATGTAGCGGGTTTGAACGCCGTCTTCTCGATGTCGGCATCTGCCACCGTATTTGGTGGTATCCGTTGCGTACGTCAATTTTTGCTGAAAATTCTAGCCCCTCGGAGTTGGTCAAAACGTTTGTCAGCTCGGGGAAGAGGGTAGTGGTTCTTGATGGTAGCGTCGTTGAACGCCTGATAATCTACGCACATCTGCATCTCGCTAGTTTTTCTTTTACGAATTGTATAGGTGTGGCGTATGGTGACATGGATGAGCGGATGAACCACTGACCGAGCATCTCATCGAACTACTTTTTCATCTTGTTCAGCTCGTGATTGCTCATCTGATAGGTCCCTCAAACAGTAGGTCTGCTACCTAGTTTCAGTTCGATGCGATGGTCGATGTCTCGTTGAGGAGGTAAAGTCTTTGGGAGTTCGCTGGGGAAGACGTTCACAATTTCCTAGATGAGGGATACAAACTCTACGGATACCATTGCGAACTTCGTTGACACCGATGAGGCTGATGAGGCCGATGATGAGTCAGCTGCTACCACTTCCGCTTCTCTCATTGGCTCGAGATGTATGAGCCATACACGAGCTCCTTGTCGAATAAAATGCTTGGCGACGTTGAGTGATATCGACTGTACAGGTTCTCGCTTTTCGGCATTCGCGGCTTCCTCTACTGCTTCCAGCTCTGCTGCTTCCACTCTCGGCTTCCGTCCCACACGTGGAAGTTGTCGTTTGGCGTCGTCGATTTCCACGTAGATGTCGCCGCTATTCCAATCGACCTGCGGATTGTGAGGGTATAGGAAGTCTTGTCTGAGGATGAATTTGTGATCGCTCATTGGACAAGACATCCAGACCATGACATCTAGTACATCTCCCGCTTGTAGTCGTAGTGGTTCTCGGAGTCTCTGTATCTGTAGTCTCCTATCGACAGTTTTTGCTAGAAACACCCCTGGTTTGGTCTGCAAACCCAGCTTACGAACAATGTCGTTGCTTAAGAAGCTGTGTGAAGCTCCTCCGTCCAATACCCTACTGATCTTGATATTCGATTTTTTTAAATCCATAATTTAGGGAATCTATATTTTCGAGCACCGGTTTTTTGAAAAATGTTATTTAGGTAGCACCTTTGGATTCGTTGAACAAAAAAAGGCAATCCTTATATTCGACGAGGGTCGGTCTCGAACACCGTGAAGTCGCGGTTTTCGCGTCAATCCTGTCAGTCTGACGCGGCAAGCCGCGTCAGACTGACAGGACTGCCGCGAAAACTTGGTTTTCGCGGCATGTAGCAGTGACGAGCGCCCGTTCATCGGAGATGAACGGGCGCTAGAGCGGCCGATCGACGTTTTTTTCCCACAACTTTCAGAGTTTAAACGAATTCTTGAGCCCAAGCCCAATATTTAATTAATTAGGGTGTACTTTGAAAATTCGACGAAAAAAATTTTCGGCGAGCAAAATGGACCCAAAAATTATTTATAATCGAATATGAAGATCAGTAGGGTAGTGTCGATATTGTTCTGTGACTTTTGCATTCTCAAGGCTGAACTTTTAGCAGTGTCGCCGGTTGGTCGACCTCGTACCCCTCGTCGAACTTTGTCATCTCTTAATCCCTATGTGGTGATGTAGGGCGTTCAGATGGGCGATCGTTCACCACAGATCTCTCCTCATGGACAAGAGTTGTGCCTTTTACTCCTTACCTATGTCGCCTCCCGATTCATTTTTTGTGACTTTCTCCTCTTTTTGGCTTGTTTTTTACTCTGGCAATTGCAAGCGATGTGCCCAAATTTTCCATAGTTGTAGCAGGTTTGCGTATCTCTCTGGCCGACGGTGTCCACTTCCATCGGAGCCGAGGATTCCGCCAACTGGTTTGTTCCATTTCCACAATAGTTGTGGTTAGGAGGTTGCGAGCCGAAGGATTATTGGATACGAGCGTTGTAGTCGGCGCTATCGATCCTTTCTGTTACTGCGATCATCTGTAGTAAGTCATTCTAGATGCCAAAAATAGCTATCGCTCGTCGGATATCTCGCTTGAGGCCGTTGTAGTGAAAACAGAGTTCGTCGGGGACGATGTCTCCTCCTGTGATAATCTCGTCGAATCTCCACGTGTACTCCACCATGCTGGACTACTGACGTAGAAGCTGAAGCTTGTATTGTGAATCACACTTCTTGTTCAGTCGTCTAAAGCGTGTGATCATCACGCGCAAAAATTCATTCCAGTCAGTTGGTAGCGTTTATGCATCTTGCCACTGTGGGTTGATCTGCTTTAAGGGTAGAACGCCTGCGGTCAGTGATGTGAGACGGGCACCATTGGCCGTCGATGAGGCCCCGCCAGTCTCTTGTTGCCGTTCGATGGTCTTTAGGTCAGACCACCAACTTTGCGCTGTGCCACGCAAAAGCGCGGCCGCAAGGTCAATTTTCTTTTGATCTTCATTGACCCCAGCAGCGGTGAAGTACACCTCCAAACTCGTCAGCCACATCCGAAATGTTGATCCTTTTGATTTTGTAGGATCAAACGGTTCTTGTGGAGCCGGACGAATTTTGGGTTCGCTCGAGAACTGGGAATTTCTCTCGACGAGCACCGCTTCACGCGCGCTTGCATTGCGAAGAGCCTCCATCTCGACATTGAGTTGTTGGAGCAGGTGGTTGTTGATTCCCTTGAGTGCGGAGATCCTCTTTTCCAGTTCCTCGTTGATCTGCGTCTGTTGTCCACTGCCACTTGTCGTCCTTGCAGCCGTCGTCGAGGTTGTCAGTTGGGACGGCTGGTTCATCGCCGTTGGGTCGATGTCCGGATTGGTCGCCGAAGCCGTAGGGGTTGTCCCAGCTACCACAAAGCCTACCACGCCAGCATTCCCTGTTGCTTCAGGGTTCACGTGCATTGGCACGTTCTGGTCCTCCATCGCCGAAGTCAACACTGACAACCCGTTGGTGGTCGTCGGTTGCGTTCGCTTGCCTCATGTCGTAGTCGCAAAGTTTGTGAAGTCTTGCCGTGCAAGATGCGCTGACAACTTGTGCCAGGTAGTCCTTCGGATGGGTAAATTATTCAGATGCCTCTCTAGCACCGTTGCGCTCTGACACCAAATGTTACGCCGAATGGAGCGTAGATTGTGAACAGGTAGAAGTTGCGAGGCAAAACACGATTTAGAATTTGGGACACTTGGGCAATTTATAATTAGTGATAGGTGTACTTTGATGATAAGTGTCAAAATGATTGAACATATATATACAAGTGTGGAGTTATGAATGAAGCATAGTTGGGGTCTTTGGGTCGATTGTCGAGCGACGCGTGCGGAGTCGCGTCGAGAGTGGTCAGATTCGAGAAGGTCCGTCGAGAAGTCGAGGGTCTTCGAGAATCGACAGTGAAGATGCGAGATGCATCTTTATAAATCCATATTCGTCTCGGTGCGTCGAGAAGTCAACCGAAAGATCGTGAGAGTGGTCGAAGCTGTCGGAAGGTTCGGGAATGGCCACTGAGGGCGAGGTAGTTGGCCAGTTTACCCTTGACCTTCGGAGTGAATATCGCGGTCTTTGCAATGCGGTGGGCTGTTTGTGTAATAATAGAAATGCCCATTCGGAAAGATTAGGGAATCGTGTACGTTTGGTATGTAGCAGCTTGCCATGCTCGTCCAGTGACATGCTTTGATGATCGAGCATGGCGAAGAGGGTCATGGGACCATCGCTCAATTGCGATCGTCACTCCTTCGTGAGATCGTAATGGAGCGATGACCCTTTCGCTCTTTTATGTTTGTCAACATGCAAACCCCCTAATACGATTCAGGTTTTTGTATGTTTTGCACAGGCGGAACCCGCACAAAACATAAAAACCTATATCGTAATAGGGGGTTTGCGCGTAAAGAAAAAGAAGCAAAAGGGTCATCCCTCCATTGCGATCAAGCGAAAACGACCATTTCAAAATCTTGACTCTTTTTTCATGGCACGTAAACCACCCCTGGTTTGCAGAAAAAATACATTCAAACCCAACCCCTCTTTACATTCGGAGTTGGGTGTTTTGTTTTTTGCGCGGGAATTTGCTGAGGCCGGCGGTAGCGGGCCCAACAGATTCCCTTTCAACACAAGGGGGTGTCTCGGACCCCCCACGCAAACCCCATGCAAACCCCTCCCTTCAACAATCACAAATACCTCAAAAGAGGAGTTTTTCATTGTTGAAGGAGCATCATGACGTTAGTATTCCAAAGTTGCATTTCATGTAGCGACGACATAAATTTTTTTGTGGATAAGTTGTTTCTTTTTTCCGACCTGTGAATCTAGCTGCTTTAATTTGGTCCATACTGGGCATGTCATAGGTGCTGGCACGCCAGCTTTAATTTTGTACATGGTGGGTATCTCATCACTCCATCCCTTACATCAAGGATGCGTTTGGATTGCTCAGTATTGGACCTCACAGTCTCGGGTTTCTGGGATTTGACCCTGAAAGGACGCCCATTTATGCATTCGGTTGACCGCTACTTCCAGGAATGCGGTCGACCAACAGTCAACGTGGCTGCAAGTCAATGTGGTTGGACTCCCACCCTCAGTCATGGCAAAAGCATCCGTCCACAGAGAAATACGTGAACCGGACTTTGACGTCCTCGTTTGTTGTGTTCTGCGACCGCGAGGTGTAATTCTGAGCAATCAAAACGCACCCTTACATCTTCTGCAATAGCCATGATATTGCCACGATTACAGGTTTGTAACTGAGAAATATACAAGTAGAATAGTAGATGTTATACATCCAAATTTTAAAAATAAAATGTCATGTTCAAATTGATGTCCATGTCTTATCAGTTACCATAGTGATTTCTATATCCCCTAGAAAAAATGATTTTTCATTCGCCCATGCTCACCTATGTTATTTGTCAATGATTGAAAGAATCACATGAATAAATATTCCTTAGCACTCATGGGTTACCACACAAAGTTCTACCGCTGCTTTTTTGGAACCTCGATTAAAATTCCTTAGCACTCATCGGCGCAATAGTCACTGTTGTGTGAATGGTGCCCAATTGGTGGTTAAATCATAGGCTATGCAAAAAAGGGGATGTCTGTGGCTGTTGGTCTCAGTGGAAAGATTTAATGAAGCTTCCTAGCTCAACTGTTCACCAGCTTGACAGCACAAATCTGGCTAGCTGACTCAGAGGTCATGCAAGGAAGAGTGAGAGCAAGAATGGAACACGTCATGTGAACCAAGGTTTCGCTTAAGCATAATGCAGAGAGAGTGACAAATTAGCGGGTCAGGTCATAAGTGTCGCCCGCTGGCGGCGATGCCCCGACGGGCCACATTTTCCTACAACAGACAAACCGGTCGAAAACCACGTTTTTGGCAGTATCTCCCTGCTCATGCATCCAAATCAAGAACCTTCAGAACCAAACGGGGCAGGGTACAAAACCCTATGCAACAGATGCCCATACAACATGGTTCAGTCACCAGCCGGTGTCTGATAAATGGAAAACATGCAACTGGCCAGTCGGCCTCACTGTCGAAAAGGCTAGAACAGTCGTGCCTGAGCCCCGGCTCCTCACGAGCGTCATTGTTGGATAGTTGTGAAGTCTCAGGAACTCCCAAGGCCATGTCAGCTCCCCCACTAGTCTGAGGTGACTGTCTTGTCAGTGATCTGCACGAGCATGGACATGAGCCGAGGGATCACCATAAGCTGTGGACAACATCACTCCCCCATGACTGGATGGCGAACAATTCCATGAACGTACAGGCACTGACATGTACAATCAACAGCTGACATGAGGAGGTCAGTCAGCAGCAAGTGCAGGGTGAATTCCCACGGAACGTGTTGTCGCAAGAAACCTTACACGGCCCATGGCCTTTGTCAGGAAGTCGGCATGCTGCACATCCATACCTACCCAAATGACCTTGATCTTGTGTTTTTGCACAAGTGCGCGCACGTAGTGATGCTCAATCCCAATGTGCTTTGTGCAAGAATGAAACACACATGTGTTTTCAGTGATGGAGATCACGCTCTGGTTGCCGTAGCGTAGCACAACATGGGATAGGGACTGACGCAACTCACGTAACAGGCGCACCAGCTACACGCTCTCAGTGGCCCCAACACCGAGTGCCACATACTCAGCCTCAGCATTGGTACGAGAAATGCAGTCTTGCTTGCCACTCCGCCAGGACACAGCCTTGCCACCAATCAAGAAGGTATAGCCTGTCCGGCTCGTACCGTCTGGACTCCAAGCCTAGTCACTGTCGGTGTAATTTTCAAGCACCACAGAAGGATGATAGTGGTAGCACAGACCGATGCGCATGGTGGACACAACGTACCTCATGCATCGGATGGCAGCTTTTGAACGTCGCGCACGCGGTGCCTGGGAGAACTATGCAAGCAAGTTGATAGTGAAGGCAATGTCGGGTCGTGTCATCGTGGCTAGGTACATGAGCGAACAATGACTCACAGGTACAGAGTTCCGTCGACAAGCTCCCCTAGCTAAGTTGGGTCATCGACCTTCAAGGAAGCCTGCTCATCAGGCATGAGGGGTCTGGATGCAGTGCGAACAGGAGCGAGCAAATCGGTAAAACACTCTTCCAAGGTGAGATCGTACCGCTCCCAATGTACCAAGAGCGTCCAACGTGTGCAATCGTGCATGATCTCCATGCCCATAAACACTGCGGTCTCCACCAAGTCCTTTATTTTCTATGCCGACTAAAGCACGGCCTTGGTTACCTCAACAACCTTCAGATTGTGGGAAGCAATTAGGAGGTCGTCGATGTAGACCAGAATGGCGGTGAGCAGCGCAGGGGCTTGTGAGAGGAAGAGAGAGGGTCCGAGGTACTCTGGACGTACCCAACTCGCAACAGTGTGCTGGTAATCTCTTTATTCCAATGACGAGGTGACTGCTTCAGACCATACATGGCCTTCCATAGTCGTTACACACGGCCAGTGCATTCCTCAAAGCCGGGAGGCTGGACCATGGAGGAAAGTGTTGTTCACATCCATTTGGTGTAGCTCCCAGTCATCATGGGTTTCCTGGCACATCAAGGCCAGTGCTGTGGTTTTGCAACCGATTGGGTGAAAGTCTTGGTGAAGTCAATACCTTCCACCGGAGAAAACCCCTTGGCGATCAGTCATGCCTTGTAGCGTTCCACAGAGCCATCCGGTTTCCGCTTCTTGCACAAGACCTACTTGGCCTTTAAGGCTGTGCAACCGTGAGGCAGGTCCACGAGCTCGAAGTCCTTGTACTCCTCGAGGGCAGCGAGCCCGGCGTGGCACATAGTGCACCAGAGGGCTGATTCAGTCCCAGCCAGAGCCTAGTGGAGAGTGTTCGGTTCGAGTGCCACACCAACCACATTGGGGTTGGGCCTCACGCCGGTCACGCTACGTGTGGCCAGGGCATAGGGGACTGTCGAATCTGGAGAGTCAACTGCCAATTGGCGCTCGTGAGCAAGGAGCACCAGGCCCGTTTCACAGGTAGGGTGAACCTCCTCGAGGCCCAGAGCACTAAGACCGAGGACCTTTGTGCCAGGGTTACCATTGCGCATGCTACGACTGGAGCAAGGGCAAAAGCGTCCACCCTCGACACGTAGATAGGGATCATTGAGCTACGTAATAGGCAAAGGGGGCACAAATACAGTAGGTGCAGGAGACACGGGCCGCCAAAACTCAGGAGTCAGCGACATAGACACAGAGGGCTCACACAACACAGGAGGTGCAAGTTCAGGCAAGGTAAAAAATGGCGAGACTGGCACAGCGGGTGATACCGTCAGCATAAGAGAGGCAACAACGGGCGATGATGGAAACACTGGCAAGGCAGACAAGACAGCAATGGGTGATGGCAATGACACTGGCAAGGTGGGTAGGGCAGCAACGGGGGACTCCGGCGATACTCACAAGATAAGCGAGCCAGCAATGGGTGATGGCGGTGACACTGGCAAGGTGGGCGAGGTAGCAACAGGTGACACTGGCCGTATTGGCAAGGCGGACAAGGTAGCAGCAGGCGATGCATGATGGACAGGCAGGGGCACACGAGGGGTGGGACGGCTCACGGGCGATAAAGCTCCGTGGACGGACAGATTCCGCCAGCCTAACACACTTTCCTATGCGATGAGAAGGAAAAAACCGGGAGCGTAGTGCAGCAATGCACTACCAGCGGTCAAGTTGTGATACGTGAGGTGCTCAAAGAAGAGTGTGTCACGTGACTCGATAATGCGTCACTGACTTGGACCCCAAAAGCGCCATGCCTCGGAGCGAGGGGCAACACCCACGAACACACAAATGTGGCCGCGGGGGGAGAGCTTAGACCCTTGCTGCTCAAGTGTGAACCACACACAGGCAAGGGATCCCCACACACGCGTGAGCCGGAGGTCAGCCCGATGGCCCAACTATAGCTCATACGAGGTGCGGTTGTTTGACAGTAGGTCATGTGGAATTTGGTTCCACACCCTTATACCCTTGTCATGTAGGCCATACCCTCAAATTCAAAAGCCTCGGGCATGCCGTTGTCCACCCGCATTGAACGAATCACATCCTCCATGGTGTGGTTCCATCACTCAGAAACACCATTCTCCTGAGGTGTGGCGGAGGTAGAGAGGTTGTGAGCTACTCCTAGCGCCGCGCTAAGTCTTCAAAAAGCTCTCCGTCATGATCCGAGCGGGATGTCTGGAGGGGGTGGTGGAACTGCTGCTCAGCCATGACCAGCCAAGTGCACATCGCAAGGAAGGCATCACTCTTCTAACGAAGATCAAATATCCACAGCATGTGAGTGAAGTCTTTAGTGATCGTCAAAACGTACCTTCCTCTGTCCTCCAGGAACTTGATAGGTGGGGTCCAAGGAGGTCACGGTAAACCAACTCGAGAGGCCAAAGCGCCCGCGAGCTGGAAGGAGGGTATGTGGCTTGGTGCATCTTTCTTTGAGCACATTGGAGACAGTCTGTCTTGGACGGCATCTCAAAAGACGCCGTATCAAGACCGAGCGCGGGCTGTGTGCGGACCAAACGATCAATAGTGTCTTAAGTGCAAATGGCACAGGCATCTGTATAATAAATGCTGGTCATCGAGTGACAGAGTTCCCATAAAAAACACTTATACATAGGATGGGAAGGGCAAGGGGGGAGCAGACATAGGGCAGCCAGAGACATGGTACAAGTCATCCACATCCATCCCACGTAGGACCACATCCCGTGTGGCACAGACAAACACGGTGGCATTATTGCCTATGAAGGACACGCCAAGTCCCATTCAAGTTAAGGCACATCCGCAAAGCAAGCAAAGCTCCAATCCAAGTACATACAAAACTTCTGCGAAATACAAGGGTCCAGACGGCCCACAATACTACACTATGCCTATGCCCTGGACTGGGATCTCATGACCAGCTGCTGTGTGCATGGACTGTGCAGACCCAACAGGACCCAGCACGACGAAGTCACGGCGACAACAGGTCATATGATGGGTGGCACCTATATCAATGATCCAGGAGGCAGCTGCCACACGCTCTGTCGCTGTGACGCAACAGCGAGCAACAGTGCAGGCGACAGAAGCAGGCTGCTCCATAGAGGACTACGATGCCGACAGACAAGCAACTGCACGGGACTGAAACACATGAAGCCACAACGGGTCATCTGGACCTGTGCATGACTTGACACAATGCTACAAGAAGACACTTGTACCATCCCGCCCAACAAAGGACTCGACAGACTGAACAGAACATGCAACACCATTACCACCATCCCAATGCGACGTTACGGACTCAGCAGGACCAGCACCGGGACCCCTCGACTCAGCCATGTCACTCGTACTCCAATTAATGGAGAGTGCCAACAATCGGTGGAGTTGGGCAATCTGATGGTTCCGTGCGGCAAGGACTTGCTGCTTAAGCTCAGCGATCTGGCAAGCCCTGGCGGCGAGCTGTTATGTGGGAGAAAGTACGTCACTGACAGGATGGGAGGTGGAGGACACGGAAGGGAGACTAGTCATCTTGCTCACTTCTACTGCGGTGGTGACAATAGTCTGCACTGGCCATGCCTGCTGCCTTGCCTTCATGTAGTGTGATGCTCTGTTACTACTACTACTACTACTACTATTACTACTACTACTACTACTACTACTACTACTACTACTACTACTACTACTACTACTACTACTACTACTACTACTACTACTACTACTACTACTACTACTACTACTACTACTACTACTACTACTACTACTACTACTACTACTACTACTACTGTTACTACTACTAATAATACTACTACTACTACTACTACTACTAATAATAATAATAATAATAATAGTAAATAATAATAATATTACTAATACTACTACTACTACTACTACTGTTGTTGTTGCTGCTGCTACTACTACTACTACTTCTACTGCTGCTACTGCTGCTGCTGCTACTACTACTACTACTACTACTACTACTACTACTACTACTACTACTACTACTACTACTACTACTACTACTACTACTACTACTACTACTACTACTAGAGTTATGGTTAATCACCCCAAATTCACACACTTGACGATCAGTGTACCAAAAAGTGTATTTTTGCATTCAAACATTCCTCACAAAACATCCACATGAATTCATGTCAGCAAAGCCCAGATATACATTCCTTGTATAGAATGAAAACTGTGATGGGCTCTATGTGATCTTTAGCAGTTTCTGTGAACAGTCCATGTTCACTATTTTGTTCATTTCCCAATACACTTCTTGATACACAGTTTCACGGGTGAGGCGATTGGTCATATATGTACTACTACTACTACTACTACTACGACTACTACTACTACTACTACTACTACTACTACTACTACTACTACTACTACTACTACTACTACTACTACTACTACTACTACTACTACTACTACTACTACTACTACTACTACTACTACTACTACTACTATTACTACTACTACTACTATTACTAATACTGCTGCTGCTGCTGCTACTGCTATCGTTGAACCTGAAAGCAGTGGCACTCTACCCCCTCAGTTGCTGCTGCTGCCGTCATAGCGGTTGTTGTCTACCGCTACTGTCGCTGCTGCTACTACATCCGCTAGAGGTATAACGCTACCAGAAAAAATCTGGCAGCAATTTTCCCATCCCAGTGGGTGTAGAAAATGTGTGGAGGCCTATTTCAGCCTGGGAACACTCTGGGTGGACCCCCCTAGCTACTTGGAAAAAATCCGACCGCATTCCGCCTACCCCAGTGGGCATAAGAAAAGGGAGGATCTTGGGGGAGCTCCGGGTGCCTGTCCCAACCCCCAATCCACCCTAGGGATCTGCAGGGGGAGCTCAACACAAGAGGAGAGGGGAAGACCAAGGAAGAGAAATGAAAGCCCCTGCTGATGTCAAGCTTTCTGCGACTACCACCGATGATGTCGTTGATGCTATCGCTCCTCCTGTTGCTACTCGTGTTGCTATAGCTGCCGATCGCTGTAGCTACTCGCTGTTACTAGTGTACGCTACTATTGCTACACACTGTTTCTGCACGCTGCTACTACTGCACACTGTTGCCACTGCTACTAAGGACTCCTATTGTGTGGAGCTACTGGTGCTGACGACCAGAAATTTGGCTTAGTGCTGAAATTTTTAAATTTTCTGACACTAAAGAATCAAGATTGTCAAAATCAAGCAATATTTGAGGCGTTTGACTGTGCTGAACACGCTGGTGAGATTTTCGGCCACAAGAAGGTTTAAAAGAAGTAGAAAAACCTCACTTTTCCCTTTTTTGCCCGAATTTTACGCTACGGTCTTTGCTGGTGGCTATAGAGCATGAAATGAAGCGGAAGAGGTAGCCCTGGAGGGCTTAGGATGAGAGCATTCTGACGCATCCTCATAAAGTGAGGATGGTGGCAAACGCGACGGCGCCAAGAACCTCTGCGGCCCTGCGAGGGCTGATATGTCAAGTGTGCTTGCTACTACTGCTCTTGCTTTTGCTACTGCCGCCGAGTTCAACAGTAGTGGCCTCAAGCCACTTTGGCGGCCGTCGCCGCTGCTGCCGCTGTTGCAACTGCCGATGCTACTTTGAGCGGTGCTACTTCTATGGTCAAAGATGCCAGCGCAGACTCACGCTCGTGATGCACTACTGTTGCGTTGCTACTACGTTGCTGCTGTGCTGGGTGTGCTGCTGCACTGCTGTGCTGATGCACCCCAATGCAGCCTACGCCTGGCACTGGCACATGGTGGTTGGTCCTCCCAGGACCTGTCACTGCTGATGTGAATTCCTGCTGCTGCTGTGTGGCTGCTTCTCATGACTAGTGTAACTTCTGTGTCTCTATGACGTAACGAGCTGTGGCTCGCGGCTCTGATACCATGAGAAGATTCTTGAAAGCTTAAGCTCAACTGTTCACTAGCATGACAGCACAAATCTGACTCGCTGACTCACAGGTCATGCAAGGAACAGTTAGCCCAGGAATGGAACACGTCATGTGAACCAAGGCTTAAGCATAATGCAGAGAGAGTGACAAATGAGCTGGTCAGGTCAAAAGTGCCGCCCGCTGGCGGTGCGCCGATGGGCCGCATTTTCCTACAGCGGACAAACCGGTCGAAAACCATGTTTTTGGCTATATCTCCCTGCTCAGGCACCAGAATCAAGAACCTTCAGAACCAAACGGAACAAGGTGTAAAATCCTATGCAAAAAATACCCAGACAACATGGTTCAGTCACCAGCCGGTGTCTGATAAATGAGAATCATGCAATCGGCCAGTTGGCCTCACTGCCGAAAAGGCTAGAACGGTCTTGCCTGAGCCCCGGCTCCTCACGAGTGTCACCGTTGGATAGTTGTGGAGTCTCGGGCACTCCCAAGGCCATGTCAGCTCCCCCATTGGTTTGAGGTGGCTGTCTTGTCAGGGATCTACACGAGCATGGACATGAGTTGAGGGATCACCGTAAGTTGTGGACATCATCACTCTTTTGCCACAACTGATGATGTTCAATCTCAAAATTTTGAACTTTCGAACAACGACAATAGTGTAGAACCTGAATCTTCCTCCTCAATTTGTGTGAAATAAAGATTTAAATCTGAAAATTGGAACTCATTGGGGAAATCACCTCCAATGTTTTGAAATGGAAAGAAGTGGGAGAATATGAGGATACCATAATCAAATGGATTTTCATAAGTGGTTATAGGCACCATTACGGTATATGCATCACTGATCTATAAAAGAAAGGAGGATAATGGTTAGCCCTGTTACGTCCCTGACATACATGAGTTCCAAGAACTCGCACGTGGATATTTTTGTCATTACATTCATGGCCTACAATACGGCCGCTTCTGGATTTTTCCGCCGTTTCACCAAGGGAATTTTGGCCAACAGCCCCGACCTCCGGTGTTCCGTTCTAGAAGTTTGTGACAAATTTGACCACTTTCCAGAATGGTCAACAAAAGTGTCGCGGACCATATCGATGTTTCGATATTTTTCGGTTGACTTCTCGATGATAATTGACTTTTATAAAGAAGCATCACGAAATTCTCGAAGCACCCCGACTTCTCGGTGGAGCTTATTTAATCCATCGCTCACGGCACAACCTCACACGCGTCGCTCGGCTCGAATGCCAATGACCCAAATTATGCCTCATTCTCATTCTCAGCATTGTATATATGTGCTTGATGCACTCAACACATGTCATCAAAGTACACTTACTTCTTGATACACATTATCCAATTGTTCCAAACTCTTGACCACGCTCCAGGCAGCAGTCCCCCGCAAGTGCAACGACGATGACGTATCAGCAGCACGCAAACAATGACACTCTCCAGGCGAACCAGGTGGCAACAAAAGATTTCACGATGAATGGTACAGCGTCGATGAACCCGACGGCCAATTTGGTGACAGACCCCTTGGGCTCAGCAAATCCTTTGCCTCCTCTACAGCCCGTTGGGTCAACACCTAGCACAATGGGAGGCACCGACCAACAAGCGCGAATCAATCTGGACCTGTACCAAGAATTCCCGGACTCAAGAGCCTCAACACCCATCTACTCTAACAGCTCAATGCGGCAATGGAGGAGCTTCAAGTATCTCGTGCACATAAAGTACTTACTAAGAGAAATTTGCAACTCTTGAGTGAGCCCCAGCTTCGACTAGCACTTTCCAAGCCATTCAACCCCGCAAAACTCCATGGGACCGACGGTCAGGATGTGGCTAACGAGTTTGGAGGTGTACTTCACCGCTGCTGGGGTCAATAAAGACAAAAAGGAAGTCAACCTCACAGCCTCACTTTTGCATGGCATGCCTTTGAGTTGGTGGTCCGATCTAAAGGCCATCCAATGACAGCAAGAGGCCAGCGGAGCTGGATTAACAACTCATGCGACCGCTCTCACATCATCGAACGCATTGTACTATCTCTTGAGCAGATAAATCTGCCGTGACACGACTCTCTTAGGCCACCGGAAACATGAAGCGAATTCACACATGCTAAACTCACTCACTTTGGGAATCTAACGAAGAAGTCTGACGAATGGTACAGACTCCAACGTCTACGTCAGCAGTCTAGTGTAGAAGAGTACACTCATAGTTTCCAAGAAAATGTTACCGGCAGCAGCCTCGCCTCCAACAAACTGTGTTTCTAGTACAACAATGGCCTCAAGCGGGATATTTGGCAACCAATGGTCATTTTAGGCATCCACAATGACCTTCCACAAATGATCGCAAAAACTGACTGCATCAACAGTGCCGGCTAAAACAGTCAGATGCATGAATCCAATGGTTGGTGACCCCGAGGCCACAACCCTTATCGAGGCGGAGGGAAGTCACAATCGGTGGAAACCTCGTCTCTGATGGAGATTGACGCCATCGATCTATGCAATCAACAGCTTAATTGGACTTGCGGGCAGCTAGGGCATATCTCGTGCAACTTGAAAAGCAGCAACAACAAACCAAAAAGGAGACAAAGTCACAGAAAAAGAATGTAGAGTTGAAAAACGGCAAGGAGACGGTAGCAGACAGCGAGGCTCCTGTCCGGTTGAAAAAATCTGCACTGACCGATCACACATCTTAGTGGCTCACATCGCCAAAGACGAGGCTGCCTGAGATAGCAAAATTTGATGAGGGATAGGAGGACGACCAACAGGCGATACTATCATGATTACAACCAAGGGATTTTAAGAGTCACAGAACAGTGCCGGCACTACTCGATGGAGGAGCTTCTTATAATTTTATTAGCAACGACATGGTTCAGAAGTTGGGTTTACAGAACGAACCGGGGTGTTTTAAGGAAAAACCATCAATGGACAACTACAGATCTGTCGACATTGTGAACCACTCCAACTGCAAATTGGAGATCTACACGATGTAAATGCCTGGAGGACTTGCCCAACAAACGACCACAAGATCATCCTCGGGCAAGATTTCCTGTACCGGCAGGTTGACTAGAGTAGTCGAGTAGTATATGTCAACATTAATGGCAAAAAGCGACACCTGCCTCTGGTCAAGGTACAATGTCGTGGTGCATACAGGAAGCAGCACAGATGGAAGCAGCAGAGGAAGTTGCGACAGCCACAAAATGACAACCGATATCTTTGGATGTGGTCAAGCGATACCGAAATACGGAGTCCAAGTGTGGCTAGTCCACATGGAAGAAGTGAAAGAGGAAGAAATTGTAGTAGTAGAGGCAACATCAGCAGCCTCGACACCTAAGAGTTTCGTAGCAGCAGTGATGGAGTTCACTGAGCTCATCGAGGAGTTTGAAGGGGTTTTTCCCGATAAAGTACCCTGGGAGCTACAACCGCAACACATCAACCATCAAATAGACCTGAAGTTGGACAGCAGACCAACGGTGAAGGGAACCTATCACATGAGCGATCACGAACTGACCGAACTCAAGAAGCAGTTAGATGAGATGCCTAGTCAGGGGTTCATCAGACCATCTACGTCATCCTATGTACCACCAGTACATTTGTCAAATTTAAAACCAAAGAGATGTGGATCTGTGTGGACGAACAAGCACGGAACAACATCACCATAAAAAACCACTACCCCATCCCATGAGCAGTTGAACTTTTCAATCAACTCCGAGGGGCCCAATTTTTCAACAAAATGGACCTATGCAACGGCTATCATCAGATCCGTGTATCTAATAAGGTTTCTGAGATGATAGTATTCCATACCAGATATGGGCACTTCGAGTTTACAGTCATGCTGTTTGGACTCACGAATGCCCCCACATCATTTATGGCGGTGGTGAACAATTTTTTTTGCCCGTACCTTGATAACTTTGTCGTCGTATACCTTGCCGACATCCTGGCGTACAGTCGCGTCCCGGAGGAGTCCAATGGAAATCTCAAAAACGTTCTTGAGATTTTACAGAGAAAACATTTTAAGAAATATCTCAAAATCCGACTTTGGTCGCATTTCGATCGAGATTTTGGGCCACATCATTGGTGGCGGACGGAATCACCATAGACCTGAAAGAGGTGGAGGCGGTCGCTGATTGGCCGACACAAGCAAATGTTCTGGACTTCTAAATGTTTTTGGGCTTCTACAGCTACTATCCTTGACTTGTAAGTGGCGCGAGTGTCAGTGGCTCTCTCTGATCTCACCCAGAAAACCACCAAATGAAATTGGAGGGACAGAGAACGAGAATGGTTCAACTCTTTGAGGAACGCTCTAACCTCGGTGCCAGACTTACGATTGGAAGATATGATAGTGCACTACAACATCACAACCGACGCGTCAAATCGAGCCACTGGGACCGTTCTCCTCTAAGATAACAGCGGTGGAAAACAGCCCGCCGCGTACATGTTGCAAAAACTTTGCAGGCCAAGAATGAACTACGCGGTGTACGAGAAGGAGAAGCTCGCAGTTGTACACGCAATGAAAATATGGCGGTGCTACATGGAATGCCGGCGATGCATCCTCAGCACCGGCCATCATGCCCTCAAACATCTCAAGACCTAGCCAAATCCAAGCCATTGACAAACTCAATGGATGGAGTTCCTAGAGTCCAACTTCGATCACGACATCGATTACCGACCGAGAGAAACAAATCCGACGGATGCTCTAAGTCGACAACCAGAGCTGATGGCTGGAATCAGCACGTTCCTTGTCAAATGAGACCCGTACCACGAGAGGTTATTTGCAAAGGGTTACGAGGAGAGTGGTGGGTACACTAAGACTACGTTTTGAACCCTACTAGCGACAGCAATTCAATCGCCAGGTTGGTGTTCCTCCAAATGAGGAACTACGTAGGATACTCTTGGAGGAATCACGACACGAGTCCAGGTGGGCACTTGGATTACAATATGATTAAAAAGCTCATGAAGTACTACTGGTGGGACAAGATGAAGTCTGACGTGGCGGCCTTCCGCAAATCATACGACACCTGTCACAGACAAAAACCTCGTCGCACAAGGCCACCCGGTATACTTCAACCCCTACTTGTTCCAATAGAGGCATGGGTCGATATCAGCATGGAATTTGTGACAGGTCTACCCCACGCCCGAGGGATATGACGCCATCCTTGTCGTGGTGGACAGGTTCTTCAAAATATCACATTTCATTCCGACGAACACCACCGTCACTGCAGAGGGAACAGCACGGCTATTTCTAAATCAGGTTGTGCAGCTGCACGGAGTTCAACGTACGATCATCAGTGACAGAGACGGCCATTTCACTAGCCGTCTTTGGCATGAACTGATGATACGCCACGGCAGTCGGATCTAGCTATTAATGACATTCCATCCTCAGACCGTCGGGAAAACCAAATGAACCAATCAGATGCACCCACAACTCCTCCGAACTTTATGCAAGCCACACGGCACTGATTGGGCAGCAAAACAGCCGACCGTTGAACTCGCATACAACTCCACCAATTCCATCATAACCTTCGAAGTGGAGTATAGCAAACTTTCTACCACACAGGCTAGATTTCAGAGTAAGGATAACATCCTTGCGGTTGACATTCACCACCGCGACTTCACAAGCATCTGGGAGGAAACACAATAGACCCTCACAAAGACGTAAGAAGCTATGAAGAAGGCAGTCGGCCGACATTACAACAATGACGTGTTCGATGCTGGCGATCACTTTCTCCTTAGCTCTGCAAATATCAAACTTAAAGAATAGGACTTTGCTAAGCTCGAACCCCAATGGTTGGGACTGTTTGAGATTGAGCGAATGAAAACTCCAATTGTCACTCAACTTTGCCTTCAGCACAGCATGACGATCCACCCTGTCTTCCACATTAGCAAGCTCAAGCACTACCAGGATCCCAGGATGACCTTCCCTGGCAGAGACATTGCACCTCCACCAACTGTACAACTGGATGAGGATAAAAAGTACGTGATCAAAGATATCCTTGGACACCGACGCTGTGGAAAAACGACTGAGTATCTGGTCAAGTGGCATGGCTACGATGCCGCACACAACAGTTGGGAGTCCTACGAAAACCTCCAAGACATCGATCATCTGATCGACGACTACTTTCACCGTCACCGGCCTACGTATGCTAGCGCCCCGAGACGTTGCGGCTAAAACAGGATAAGTGTGTATTTCTTTCCTTACATCCATGGGCCAATTAGGAGGCGTACCGCATGACGACTTCTGGGATTTCACGCCATTCGGTCGATGGAATTCTGGTCATTTCCTCCAACTTTCAATGTTTTGTTCCAAAAGTTTCTGACAACTTCGACCACCTTCCAGAAAGGTCGACAGAAGTGTCACGAACCATATCGACATTTGATGGTGTTCGGTCAACTTCTCAACAGCGCTAGAATTTCATAAAGAAGCATCTCGATATTCTTGAAGCCCACCGACTTCTCAACGGAGCTTCTCACATCAGCCACTCATGGCGCAACCTCGCACACGTCGCTCGGCTTGACCGTCGATGACCCGACTTATATCTCATTCTCATTCTCAGTATTGTATACATGTGTATGACACACTCGGCACTTGTCATTAAAGTACACTTGCTACTTAATACAAATTATCCATTTGTCCCAAACACCCAAAACATCTTTCTCCCACACCTCATCCCTGTGAACCACCTATATTCCGATCGGTGTAAGAGTGACGACTTCAGGATTTTTACGTTGTTCAACCGAGGGCATTTTGGCCACCTTCTCAGACCTCCGGTGTTCCTTTCCCGAAGTTTTTGACAGCTTCCACCGCCTTCCAGGAAGGTCAACAGAAGTGTTGCGACCTATATCAATGTTTCCATGTTGTTCGGTCGACTTCTTGACGGTGCTAGACTTTTACAAAGAAGCGCCTTAATATTCTCGAAGCCCCCCAGCCTCTTGGGAGAGCCTCTCAAAGCAGCCACTCGGTGTAACCTCGCACACATTGCTCGGCTTGAGTGCCGGAGACCCAAAATCTACCTCATTCTCATTCCTAGCATTATATGTATGTGTTTGACTCACCCGACACTTGTCATCGAAGTACACTTACTATTTAACAAAAATCATCATTTTTTTCCAAATCCTCTAATGGCCCTTTTTTCTTACACCACATCTCTATGAACCACCTACGTTCCACTTGGAATAACACTTGGCGTCAGAGTGTAGCAGTGCTGGAAGGACAGCCAACGCATTAACTACCTGGCTGCAACATCGCACGAGTCTTGAGCACATCTCTACCATTCACAAGTTCACAAACTTCACGTCAAGAACATTGAACGAAGCGAGCGCACCCTACTACAAGCAACAGTACCCAACAAAATCTCTGACGATGTTCATCAGCACGTGAACAACAATGCTCTCCAGGGAAACCAGGCGGCAGCCACAACTTTTGTGGTGAACGGCAAAGCACCGACAAACCCGATGACCAACCCGGTGTCAGATATCTCGTGCTCAGCAAACCCTTTGCCCTCGCCACAGCCCGTCCTTTCGACACCTGGCACAATGTGAGGCACCGGCCGACAAGCATGAACCAACAAAAGACATGTAATCGAGAGCCTCAACACCCATCTTATCCAAAAACTCAACACGGCAATGGAGGAGCTTCAAAACTTGCGTGTGCGTAAAGCAGTGCTCACAGTAAGAAATTTACAACTCTCAAGTGAGCCCCATATTCAACCGACACTTCCCGAGCCGTTCGATCCCGCAAACTCCAAGGGACCGACGGCCAGGATATGACTGATGAGTTTGGAGGTGTATTTCACTACTGTAGGGATCAACAACAAGAAGAAGAATTTTGACCTCGTGGCCTCGTTTTGCTCGGCACGCCTTTGAGTTGGTGGTTGATCTGATGGTCATCCAACGGTATCACAAGACCGGCAGAGATGGATCAACGGCTTGTGCAGCTGCTATCACATCGCTGACCGCATGTGTGCTACCTCTTGAGCAGATTAATCTGGCGTGGCAGAAAGTTCTCACACCACCAGAAACATGGAGCGACTTCACACGCGCTACACTTGCTCAATTTGGGAAGTTGAACGGGAAGTTTGACACATGGTACAAGCTCCAATGTCTACGTCAGTAGTCCATTGTGGCGGAGTACACTCGGTGTTTTTGCTAAATCATCATGAGTAGTGACCTCGCCCCCGACAATGGCCTCATGTGAGGTTTTTGTTGAGCAATCACCACTTTTGGCATCCAGGATGACCTACAACAAATTATCGTAGTAGTCGGACTTATTGACAGTGCTAACTATAATGCTCGGATGCAAGATTCCAATGCCTAGCGATCCCAAAGCCACAATTCTTATTTTTTCGGATAGAAGTCACGGTCAATAGGAACCTCATCTCCGGTGGAGATTGACGCCGTCAATCAAAGCGATCAACATCTTTTCTGTACTTGCGAGATGCCAGGCCATATCTCGCGTGACCCCCGAACGGGCAACAACAAGCCAAAAGGAGGGGAAGTCGCAGAAAAAGAGTGAGGAGTCAGAAAACAGCAAAGGGTAGGAGTAGGCGGCAAGGCTCCTGTCCGGTCAAAAAACTCTAGGCCGACTGATCGCCCACCTGAGTGGCTCACATCGCCCCAGATGGGGATTCGTAAGATCACAAAGCTTGACGAGGGATACAAGGAAGACCAACAGGTGATATTGCTATGGGCACAACCGAGGGGTTGCAAAAGTTGTAGAATGGTACCGGCACTACTGGATGAAGGAGCTTCTCATAGTTTCGTCTACAACAACATGGTTCAAAAACAGCAGTGTTTAAAGGAAAAACATTGGCTGATGACTACAGATATGACGAATTCACGAGCCACTCTGTACGGCATAACGGTCTGGAAGACTTGCTCGACGAGAAAGCACAAAATCATCCTTGGGTGAGATGTCATGTATCGGCTATCCGCAGGTTGACTGGAGCAGCGGATCAGATTACGTCAGCACTAATGGAAGAAAGCAACACCTACATCCGGTCAAGCGACCCATGATGCAAAGATGGTTATAGGAAGCAATAGAGGTGGACGCAGTAGATAAAATGGTGACATTCAAAAAATGGCAACCAATATCTCTAGATGTGGCCAAGCGATACCTGAAATACGGAGCTCAGGCGTGGCTATTCCATGTGGAAGCAGGGAAAATGGAAGAAATCCTACTGAGGCAACTGCAACGACCTTGACACATACGAAGTTCACATCCATACCAAAGGAGTTTACGGAACTCTTCGAGGAGTTCAAAGGGTGTTTTCCCGACGAACTCACCTATGAGCTCCTCCCACAACAGCATATTGAACAATAGATAGACATGAAACCAGGCAGTAGATCGATGGTAATGGGGACCTATCGGATGAGCGAGAACAAGCTGACCGAACTCAGAAAAGAGCTAGATGAGATGCTCGACCAGGGGTTTATCAGACACTCCACGTCATCCTATGCAGCACCTGTACATTTTGTGAAAAAGAAGATCAGAGAGATGTAAATGTGCGCAGACTACCAAGCTTTGAACAACCTCACCATAAAAAACCGCTACCTCCTTCTTCAAGAAGATAAAAAAATTTACCAACTTCGTGGAGACCAAATTTTGAGCAAAATCAACCTACGGGGTGGCTATCATGAGATCCATGTATCTGAAAAGGACATTGAGAAAACAGCATTTCACACCTAATACAGGCTCTTCGTGCTGACATTCATGCTGTTTGGACTCACAAATACCCCCGTAACATTTATGGCGGCCATGAACAACATCTTTCTCCTATACCTCGACGACTTTGTCATCGTGTACCTTAATGGTGTTCTGATGTGCAGCCACACCCAGGAGGAGCACAACGTTCATCTCCAAAATGTTCTCAAGATTTTACAAAGAGAAAAGTTTTACAAAAGATCTCAAAATGTGACTTCAATCACCGATCGTGTTTCTCGGCCATGTCATCTGCAACGGAGAAATCACCGTGGACACAAAAAGGATGGTGGCGGTCGTTCAATGGCTGAAGCCCACAAAATTTCAGGACTTTCAATTATTATTGGAATTCTGTAACTACTACTGTTGACTCGTAAAATACTATGCACGAGTGCCACACTTATCTCTGATATCATCCGGAAAACCACCAAGTGGAGTTTGGGAGACAGCAAACAAGAAGCGTTCGACTCTTTCATGCATGCTCTAACCTCAGCACCAGCATTATGATTGACAGATCCAACGGTGGACTATATCATGGCCACCGACGTGTCCGATCAAGCCATTGGAGCCGTTCTCCTCCAAGGCAACGGCGGTGGAGAACACCCGGTCAAGTACATGTTGCAAAAACTACACAGAACAGAACTAAACTACTCAGTGCACAATAAACAAATGTTCATATTTATGCACGCATTCAATACATGGTGGTGCTACATTGAATACCGATGATGCACCGTCTGCATTATCCATCACGCACTGAAATATCTTAAGACAACCAAATCTCAGCCATCAACAAACTCGATGTTGGAGTTCCTCGAGTCCAACTTTCACTATGACATCGAGTACCGGCCTGGAGAGACTAATCTGGCAGATGCCATAAGTCCGTATCCAGATTTAATGGCCAAGATCAGTACATTGCTTGTCAAACGAGACCCATACCTTGCGAGACTGATCACAAAGGATTACATGGAGTTTGCCAGGCATGAAAAAACCAAGTTACGGTTTGGCGACCCCTATTGGCGACGGCGATTCACTCGACAAGTCATCGTTCGACCAAACAAGGAGCTCAGAAGCATGCTATTGGAGCAATTCCACGACTCTAGTCAAGATGGACACTTCGGCGAGGACAAGGCACTTAAGACGCTGGCAAAACATTACTCATGGGAAAAGGTACAGAACAACGTGGCAACCTTCTACAAATCATGCGACACCTGTCATAGGCAAATATCGCGTCGCACACGGTCACCAAGTCTTCTCCAGTCCCTACCTGTTCCAAGGGAACCATGGACCTACATTAGCATGGATTTTGTGACGGGACTGCCCGTCACTCCTGAGGGGTATGACGCCATCCTTGTCGTGGTGCATAGATCTTCAAGAATGTCGCACTTCATCCTGACAACAACCACCGTCACCACAAAGGAAACAACATGACTCTTTCTAAACCAGAGCGTAGAGCTACACAACACGCCACGTACCATCATAAGTGACAGAGATGCCCACTTCACTAGCCCTTTTTGGTGCGAACTGATGATAGGTTATGGCAGTCAGATCCAACTATCAACAGCGTTCAATCCTCGGACCGGCGCAAAAATCAAGTGGATCAATCAGACACTCGACCAACTCCTCAGCATTTAATGCAAGTCCCATGGCACCAATTGGATAGCAACCAACTACTCCGTCACTTCTACTACAACGGGTAAAATTCCTTTCAAAGTGGTGTATGGAAAACTATCCGCAATACCAGCTGAATTATAGAGTCAAAGAAATATCCCCATGATCCACATCCACCGCAAGGACTTTGCAAAAATTTGGGAGGAAACACGGCAAATCCTTGTGATGACTCAAGTAGCCATGAGCGGCCGAACGTCATCACACCACTGAAAAGTTCAACGCTGGAGATTGTATCCTTCTCAGATCTACGAACATCGAACTCTGAGGGCAGGACTTTGTGAAGCTCAAACCCTGCTAGCTATGTCCATTTGATATCGAGGGAATGCAAACCCCAGTCGTTGCTTGGCTTTGCCTATCCAACAGCATGGCAATTTATCCAGTCTTCCACATCATAAAGCTCAAGCACTACTAGGACCCCAGTACAAACTTCCTCGACAGAGACTTCGTACTCCCGTCTCTTGTATAAATGGACGGGGATACGGAGTATGTGATTGAAGGAATTCTCAAACATCGACACTAATGGAAAATGACCAAGTATCTGGTCAAGTGGCGCGGCTACGATGTCGCGCACAACTGGGAGCCCTACAACAACCTCTACAATATCAATCATCTGGTTGACATTAACTTTCGTCGTCACAAGTCTACATTAGAGTGCCGAGACGTCACGGCAAAAGGGAGGGGAGTGTTCCATCCATGGCATACATGTGACCTAAACTCTACGAGTGGGTATTTTTTCATCACATTCATGGCCCACCATGCAACGACTTTGGGATGTTTACACCGTTCGGCCAAGGGAATTTTGGCCAAACCTCCGGTGTTCCGTTCTGGATGTTTCCAACAACTTTGACTACCTTCTAGAAAGGTCAACAGAAGTGCCATGAATGATATCAATGTTTTGATATTGTTTGTCTGACTTCTCAATGACTGTATGCTTCTATAAATAAGTGCCTCAATATTCTCAAATCCCTTTGACTTCTCGGTGGATCTTCTCGAAGCAGCCACTGACAGCGCAACCTCGCACGTGTCGCTCGGCTGCCATAGACCCGACATATGCCTCATTCATATTCTTGGCATTATATAGATGTGCTCGACTCACTTGACACTTTTCATCAAAGTACACTTACTACTTAGTAAAACATATCCACTTGTCCCAAATCCTCGAATCATCTTTTGGCCTGCACCACATCCCTATGAACCACCCATGTTCCACTCGGCATAACAAGTTCTCGCTGTCTAAAGAAACAGAGGAAATGATTAGCTCTTTTTTGCATTACAACATGGTAAAACGAGCAAATGATGGATGGTTCACAAGGATGAGGTGTGAAGCATGAAAATTTGAGAAATGAAAACAATAGTTATCAATAAGTGTACTTCAATGACAAGTGTTGAACATCCATGCTCTTGCAATTGAGAGAAATGAAGGACAAAATGTTGAACTCTAGGCGAGGTAAATATAACACATAGATGATATAGACATTACCAGATGGACCCTGAAAGTTGATGATACCAACACCACGAATATAAAGCATTTGGCTGAATCCAGTCCAAAGATTATGAATATCGCCAACAGGGACATGCATACTGAATACATGATGAGAATATGTCATGTGATGCGTAGCACCTGAGTTGATGACCCAAGTGCCATCACGGTCATGGAAGGACGTCATAATGTTGCACCTTGTGACCTAACATGTTGTAGACAGCAGGCATTGCACATGAGATGGAGGTAAAAAGTGTGCCTGTCAATTTTCAAGCCAGGCAAGATCATCCTAGATGGGAGTAGGAACACAACAGCCATCCACAAGGAAATCACCACGAAGAAGAATCTCACTATGGAAACTTTCTATGACCTCTTGAATAGCAAACATACAACTCGTACTTCCATGGGACTAACAAGGAGGGATGTTGGGGCAGTGCATGATGAACTTCTCTAGCTGGTGCTCACAAGCAGTTACTCCAGAAGTCGAGAGGTATTGTGGTGTGGCCATGCCAAAGGGAGGCGTTGAGGTGAGACTAAACTGCGACGGTAGAGGCGACCATGCCAGATAAGGAGTACATGTAGCAATTGTACCAATGGAAGACATGGGAGGATTCAGAGATGCAGTCACAACTGTTGCGATGCCGGTGGAGGAGGTCGCCACTGAGGAAGGAGAGAAAGCACCAGTATTAACTTCCACGTCACTTGTCACTTTGTCTTCATAGTGGACCAGTGCATACCACTTGGATCGGCATGGTCGTGGAAGTAAAAATATTTGGCCACAAACATGACATGTTTATGGCCGTTCTTGAGGAAGGTCCCATCCATGGTGATGAGAAAGTGTGATTTTTCCCATCCCATGCGTATTGCACCTCTATTTGCCAACACTTTCCACAAAGTCATGAATGGTTGTAAAACTTGTTATATGCCTTTACCTCAGAGACGTAAGACGACTTTCATCACCATGATTTTCTCTCTTTGGTTTGAAGGGATGTCAGAGCATGTTCCCTAGTGATGGAAATAATAGCAATAACTGTAGGAGATACAGAAAGTACTCGCATGCTGAGACCACGACGTGACATGTCAGGTCGCTGGAACCCGTGTTAACTCTTGAACGTCAAGCGCACATGCCGTCTTGGTTTGTCTACAATGCAGCGTCAACAATTATACCTCAACAGGTATCTGGATTGTTTGAAAATGGACTCGAAATGACTATGCAAGCTCTACATTGGCTAGATAGCGGGATCACAACGATGACCTCTTTGACACTTACAGGTGGATGCATGGGAGTTGGCAACACTATCTTCTAATATGTTATTCAAGTAGGATTGGAATTGAAAACAGTCGTGTATTGGACTTGAACCTATAGTAGATTGTAAATGATGGACTGGCTGGCTGGATGGTTGGCAACTGGTTAGCTGAACGGAAGTCGGTCACCTGACCATCCACCGGCCATCCAGCTGGACGGCCAATGCTGGCCAGCAGCTTGCAAGTAGCTGGCCACCGGCCAGCCCTTCCTGGCCAACACATGGATTTCATGAGATGGGAGGGCCAAACCGGCCTCCCGCTGCAGATAGAAGGTAGTTTTACAATTCTAAAATGAGAACATGCAAGAAAACTTTCTTGTATACCTATTTGAATCTCTAATCACATAGAAATAAATGTGTAATCTTGTATTGCTTTGATTCATTCTTTGGGAATGAAAATTTACTAGTACAAGAGAATATGGTGTGAATTCTTTCAATTTTATGTCTCTGGTAACCATTTTTAAACAGAGTTCCATTCTTTTCCACAAGTTAAGAATAATGTTAGAGAGAGTTAAGGTCCTCACTCTCGATTGGTGGTCCTACCTGATCCACATCAGGGCTGACGGAGGAGGATCCTCCATGTCGTTTATGGTTGATCCTTGCTTAGGGATGTGTTCATGCACATTAGGATCTGTTTGCTCTCTTTGTTTTTTCACTAAAAGTAAACAGAATGGAGCATGCACATCGTCCATTGAAGAGATGATTTGTGAAATCCAGTTGACATTCCAGTGGTGGACTAAGTGGTTCAAAAAACACTGGAGAGAATATTTTTAAAGTTTAGCATCGCTGACGTATATGAGTCCCTAAACTCTGTGCATTGATGCTTTTGTTGTTATATTTTCGGTCAACCACGCGTCGACCTCGGGATTGGTATGCCAGTTGGCCGTGGACATTTTGACCACCTTCCTATGTTCCATTCTAGAAGTTCCGTACAAGTTTTAACAGCTTCTAGAAGGGTTGACAGGGCTTATCGTAAAACATATTGATATATCGATACTATTCTTCTGAGTTCTTGACATCATTGGATTTTCATAAAAGTATGTCTCGGTGTTTTCAAAATCCCCTGACTTCTTGAAGGAGTTTTCTGAAACAACCACTCATGATGTGGCATCACACACCTTGCTCAACTCAAGCGTCCAGGATCTCAAATATGCTCCATCATGTTCTTCGCTATCATGGATATGCACTTGAAAGTTCTGACACTTATCATCAAGTACACTATTTGATTATCACGAATCGTCTAACTGTCCCAATCACTTTGATCATGTTCTTCTTTGCACCTAATTCCTGTGAATTCCACATTTTTCTTGGTGTAACACTTGGTATCAGAGTGCAACTATGCTGTAGGGGAGCTGATGCATTACTACAAGGTAGTAATCTCGTACAATTATTCACTACATCTTCGCTATCTAGAAGTTTGCAGACCTTGCAAAGAGGGTGATGAACAGAGCAAGTGTACCTGGAGGGAGATGCGATCAGAAGGTCGTTCACATAGACCAGGATGGCGGTGAACCGCTCAGGTGACCGTAGGATAAAGAGAGAGGGATCTTCCTTGCTTTGTACATATCCCGCACACGTCTGAGTGCCTGTAATCTCCTGGTTCCATCATTGAGGAGATTTTTCGAGTCCGTACAAGGACTTGTGCAAATGCCAAATCTTGTCACCGTCCTCAAAGTCTGGTGGTTGGGTCATGTAAATCTCCTCATCTAGAGAGCCATGGAGGAACGCATTGTTCGTGTCCATCTGGTGTAGTTCCCATTCATGCTCAGCCACCACACTGAATAGACCAGGAGCTGAGGTCATGCGGCCGACAGGGGCAAAGGTGTCAGTATAATCGATGCTTTCAGTCTGGGAATACCCCTTGAGGACCAAGCAAGCCTTGTGGTATTCCAGTGAGCCATCCGGCCTCACCTTCTTGCAAAAGACCCACTTGACCTAAATAGCCTTCCTCCCAGGTAGAACGTCGACTACGTTGTAAACTCCGTGCTCTCGGATGGCACCAAGCTCATCCTCGCAGGCAGCATGCCAGGCGTCTACATCCTTTGATGAGAGAGCTTCCCTCAATGTGTTCGGATCAGGCGCCATCAAGGGGGAGAGCTCTGAGTGACAAGTGCAGACGCCTCAGAGCTGGGCCTGACGACCACAAGGTCGACTGCTGCATCACAAGCGATGCAAAAATTACGAGTGACGAGATTGTACCCTACTGGACACACTAGATGTACCTCTGTGTGATATGTGCAGACACTCAGGCCTGGGGCCTTTGTGCCGGGATCACCACTCGCAACGCTCCGAGTGGGGCGCCTAGGGACGGGACCAGATCCTCGATGGACTCCGGAGACCAACGGTCGAAGACGACTACCGGGCTCACGCGAGTAACCTGGACTCGAGGGGCTCACCTCAAGCTCAGAGACAGGCAAGATCACATCTTGTGAGGACTGAGGCAAAGGAGTAGGTGATGCAGTGTGAGGAGATGCTGGTGAAGTGACGGGAGGCACAGGGCTGAATGTGGCAGTAGCAGCAGATGCAGGATCACGCACAGAGGCAGGAGTACTGGTGGACATAGATACAAATCATGGGTGCTTCTGGGGTGCGAGGGAACAAGGGTGAAAACAGGCTGGGCTAAATAGGCCTCTGGACCGACAGCTATGATTGTTGGGTCATCAAGAGCCAAAGACCGAGAAATGGAGGGGGCTTGAATGGACACATCAGCCGGACGAGAGGTGCTCGTAGGCCCAGTCTCCCCCATCCGTCGAGAAGCCTCACATGTAGGAACGTGCATGACGTACATTGACATAATAGAGGTCAGGTCATGGTAGGTGAGAGACTCAAAGACGATCGTGTCGCGCGATTCAACGATGCAATGACGGACGGGATCCCAAGAATTCCAGGCCTTTGACCGCGAGGAGATGTCCACAAAGGCATACAAGTAACCCCGCAGGGAGACCTTGGACTCCTGTTGGTCCTCGGTGTACCACACAGAAGCCACACATCCCCAGACACGAGTGAGACGCAGATCGGCACGGTGGCCAAACCAGAGCTCAAATGGTGTAACATGTTCCGGAAGTGGACCATGTGGTAGGCGGTTCCAAACCCATGACATGTAAGTGAATCCTTCAGATACGAAGGACTCTGGGAGACCGCACTCAGACCGCATAGCACAAACTGCATCCTCCATGGTGTGGTTCCAGCGTCGAGAGACACTGTTCCGCGGAGGAGTAACGAGAGCGGAGACCTGGTGAAAAACCCCGTGCTCGGCAAAGAAACTATCCATCTCACCAAGAAACTCACCGCCATGATCCAAGTGGAATGTATGCAGCGTGTGGCAGGGCTGACCCTCAGCCATCACTAGCCAGAGGTGCACCACAAGAGTGGCGTCACCCTTCTGGCAAAGGTTGTAGACTCACCGAATCCAGGTGAAGTCATCAATCAAGATCAGGAGGTATCGGACAAGGACTCGAAAGAGAGTTGGTCCGAGTGGACCAACCCTAGAGGATGAAGCGCGCTAGAAAGGGAGTCAGGGTGGGTGCAACGATTCATCTTACCCTAAGTACAAAACAGACAATCAGTATTGGACGGCTTCTTGAAAGAGGCCATGTCAAGACCGAGCGTGGGCTGTGTCTAAATGAGCTTCGACACAGTGTCAGAGCCCACGTGACACAGGCGACGATGCAACAGTCACTGGTGTTCGATAGAGAGAATACCAGTAATGAACACACGAGCAGTGGGGGAAGGGGAGCAAGGAGAAGGAGAAATCTGACGGACATGGTACCATCCACAACAAAGGCACAAAGAACAATGGTACGAGTATCAACATCAATAACAGTCACGGAATCTCCAGTGTGCTCCACAGAGAGCCCCATCATTGTGTAGGCATACACAAAAAGTAAGCTGAGCTCAAGTTCAGGCACAAAAAGCACCTCAAAAAGATATAGGGGGCCAGACGGACCATCAAAGTACACAACCCCAACACCCTGGACCGGCAGTGACTGACTAGAGCCTGTACGAACGGAGCAAACAGACGCAACAGGACCGAGGACAACGAATTCACTACGACGACAGGTCATGTGGTGAGTGACACCAGCATTGATGATCCAAGTTCCACCAAGATCACGACCGGAGGACGTCACCGTGCAACGGGCAATGGAACACTTGGCCTCAGACGAGCATTGAGCAATATGTGAGGAGGAACGGTGAAGGGTACAAAGGTGAGAATCATGAATCCAATCGGTACTGTCAGACCCATCATCATCACGTGCCAGCTGTTCCCCCCCACACGAGTCATTACGAGCTACAAGAACAAATAAAAAAATAGTACGTGAACCACCCGGCTGTGACAACACACTCGTACCTCCTTGAAAACGAAGCGCCAGAAGGTGACGGATCTCGGCGATGGTGTGGTCACGTGGATCCAAGTCACCACTACTCGCAGGTGAGGAAGCGAGAACTACTGCGGTCATGGTCTACGCGTGACTAGAGGCTGTGTTGCTCAACACAGACCGCAGGACGTGTGCAGCATGAAGACCGCGAGTGATCCGCATCCAGTCAAGTGGCTGTTGGCACTCAGTGTAGCGATGAGCGCCTCCATAGTTGTAGCGGTGAATAGTGCGTCCATTGCTACCGATGACTGCTGCTGCTACGACTGCTACTGGCTTGAACCGTGCCTCTTTTTTCCCTTCTTCCCCTGTCCCACTACTGCCACACCCTACGTCTGAGTTGGGTAATTGGGGTAGAAGGGGAAGAGGAGGATGTGCCACAGGATGGAGGTGTAGACTGCAAGATGGGCGTCAATAACGATGCAATGACCTTTGCAACAAAAGGACTCTCCTGATGGGCTACGGCTGCCTCAAGGACGGAAGTCACCTGGAGAAAAAGCTGATGCGTACAAGGAAGGAGCTGAAGAGAGGTGGAGGAGGGTTCGAGCACGGCATCACTATACCCCGAGAAGATGTCTGTGTGCTGAAGACAAACTCCGATCATGAACGTGCGGAGCGTCCACAGTTGTGTGCCTCATGAGGTCCCAAGACGCGTGTAGATGCGCATGGTCCGCCGCCAGTAATCCGCTACGGGCTCGGCAGGTCCCTGACAAAGGGAATTGAACGCGTGAATGTGAGCCGCGTGGGTGGCGTGCGTCTTTGCAACAAGTACGGATAATGCCAGGTTCCATCCTTAACGTGGATCAACACCCGCGCCTGTGCCAGCCTCCTCAAGGAAAGGGCGAAAGTCCACGAGAATCTTGCGTTGTATGACATAAAGGAGTCCGCGCATCGCCCTGGCTACTGTTAGTACCTGAGCGCAATCCATAACCTGATACGGGTTGTGATAGTAGGGCCATACCCCCTCTAAAGTGGCCTAAACCTGGAAAATAATCTCCCAGCAGTAAAAACCGTCCTCGCTGACATATCATGGGATGGGTGTCTCGAAGTCCTTGGGTTGCCGCTCCATAGGAAGAGCAACCAGAGGCTGAGAAGAACGAGGGATGGAGAAGACATTGGGACGAGGAAAGTCATGGAGGTAGGGATCAGGCAAGGATCGGATCTCTGGGAAAGGGGAGCCAGATGTCTGTGGGGGCCAAGAACTCGTCTGAAGCTGGCAGAGACGCTCCTGAAGCACACAAATCTCTCTCTCGTGAGCTTCATCCCCCATACCTGGCATGTCAGGGTCCTCGTCCCAAGGATCAAGAGGTGGCGGGTCGTTTCCTGCTCCTGTCATTGGTGTAGGTGTTGACTGCTATGTAGAAGGTATGACACTGCTGACTCCCTCCGAGGTCTGATGTGGGACCGTGGACTGATCACAAAGAAGCTCAGTGAGCGTACGGATGACATCAATCTGTTGTTGCTACAAATGACGCATCTCATCCTGATGACTATGCAAGTCCTCAATAGCTTGCGAGCGTGGGCTCATGACCCCTGAGGAGGAGAAAGAGGGATGTAGTGGTCCTTTGCCCTTGTCACCGGTCGGAGCCATGTCAGCGCTTAGTTTGGACCAGGATGTCAAACTGGCCGAATTCCAGAACTGTCAGCATTTCTTGAACAATTGAAACACTTGTCATTTTTTACCTTCCCACCCAAAAATTTGACTAAGGCTGGTGTTGACGTCAGTAGTGATTTGCTGACGTCTGCATTGACCTGATGACTTGAGCAAGGGAAAAATGCTGACATGGGCACACCTCAATTTTTTACAGCCCTTGCGGCTGTTGCCCCATTATGTAGGGACAGCTACTCCGCGACAGCCGCACGGAGGCTGCGCAGAAGCTCCGTAGCAGCTTTTGCATGGCTAATGCTGCTGCTGCTGCACCTGCATTTGTAGTAAACAGTCGCACAGCTGTGGTTGCAACTACGCGCTGTTGTTGTGCTGTAGTGTTACTACGCACTGTTTCTACTGCACGTTGCTACTGCACTTCTGCTCTGCTGTGTTGTTGTTACTGCTGCTAATGCTTGTTGCTGCTGCTGCTGCTGCTCAATGATGCTGCTACTATGTACTGTTGCTTGCTGCTGCTGTGGGCTTCTCGCTGCCCGTAGCGTGCTGCTTGCCGCTTGCTGCTGCTGTTGCTTCCCGTTGCCGCCTGCTACAGCTGTCGCTTGCTACTCCTGCTGCTAGCACTGATGCTAGTAGCTGCTAGTGGTTGTCGCCTGCTGTGGTTGTCGGATACTGCTGCTACTACTAGTGGCTGCTGCTTCTAGCGGTCGCTACTGTTGTACTCTCACGTGCTGAAGGCGGGTGACATCGACGGTAGTCGGGTGACATCGACAGGTCCCAGGGAATTGGCTACAGCATTGAAGCTCACTGTTGCTGCTCTGCTACGTCTCTGCTATGCAGCTTGGCAAGAACAATGTCACTACTTTGATACCATGAGAAGATGCGTAGAAGCTTTCTAGAAACACAACCGCTGACTAGACGTCAATGCCTGGTCAGACGGTGACGACATTCACAAGTCGTACATACAACTGCAAGAGTCTGGCTATGAGACACAAGTCAAAGTGTCATAATGCTTCAATAGCGTTTGCAGAGAAATGACAAATGACAGGTCCACAGCATAAATACCTGCCACGGCGCACGGCGGGTGTCGCACGCAGCAGTGCAAGGTCTGTCCTAAAACCGGCCCAAAACCATTATTTTGGCTGTAACTCAGCGTAGACAAGTCAGAATGCTACGCCGTCTGAACCTACACGTACACAATCTCAAGCTGGACGCTAGGAATGGTCACATGCATACATACGGCATCAAACAGTGGACACACAATGCAAAAACATGCAAATCTGGGCCACGGCCAGTCCACTAATAAACCTCTACGTGCTGTAGAAAAAACTATAGAAGGTCCCAGACGGCATCCAGGACTCTGAAGGCCATCGGTCAGCTCCAAGCAGGTGGTCCACCACCAGACGATGCACCGACGGCACCTGGGTCCGCATCAGGGATCTGCACGGGCATGGACATGGTCGAGTGGTCACAGTAAACTGTACAAGTTGATAGGAACGTCACAAATCACAACAGCTGGCCGCGGCGCAGGAGGCGGGTCCAGACGTGGATGCAACAAGGGTTGTGGTCGTGGAAACAAATCATCCAATGCTCCTATTGTCCCCACCGAGGTCACATGCAGGAACTATAGTGCTCTTGGACACACTGGCCCAGAGTGCCCAACGCCTCGTGATGATTCTTTTCTTACTTCGGCCAGGTGTGCTTACTAGGTTTGCATGAACATCAGCTCCTCTCTCGCAACCATAACTACTGTACCAGTGGCTTCTACTTCATCCTCTTCCTCCTCTGCTTCAGCTGTTAGTACCAACCTTGTACTCCTTCAACCATTTGTATCTCAGCTTGGCCCTTGAGGATGGGTGCCTCCCCCCTCGGGCCCGACCCACTATGGACCTCCATCCATCCACTACACCATGCCCTCATGGTGCAGGGACGATGGCCACTTCTCTGAAGCCTGCTCCTCTGACCGCTTTGCTGACTGCCATGATGAGGAGCGTGCCCTTGAGCGCCGTCTCACTGAACTTCTCTAGCTTAGTTCTCAGGGAGGTGAGCGTGTGAGTAGCCAGTCTTGTGAATTTATTTGTGGGTCAGATAGAGCTCCTCTTGGTGCGTCATCAGGGTGTGTTCAGGTGACCTTGCTTAATGACTACTTGTGGATTGAGGATTGGCAGTCTCGCACATTCCCTTCCCATCTTGGTTACTTGTCACATGCTCCCCCACCTGGGACTGTTACTGTTTGCCTTGTTCTTCCCTCTGCCGGTGTCTCCTCCGGCTTCTGAATCATTGACTCTGGAGCCACCCTTCACATGACCTCATGCCGTTCGTCCTTTGTCTCTCTCAGTCCTGTTGGCTCTGTTCGCTTTGGCCAGACCGGGTCTAGCCAATTATTTCTTATTCAAGGTGTAGGTATTTTCCGCTTTATTGGTCCCAGTGGGGACCTCTTCCATCTGGACGTGTTGTATGTACCTGATCTCGAGGTTAGCCTAGTCTCTGTCACCACCCTTGAAAACCAGTACATGGAATTCTGATCCAGCCGATGTCTTGGCATGATTGTCATACACTTTTCTGATGGTGTTGTCCTTCATAGCATGCGTTGTTTTGTATACCCCTATCACTCTCCTCATCTTCTGATGCCTCTGCTCTTGTTCATTTTGCCCTAAACTTGTTGCCTTAGCATGCCGACCTCTTGCATTGTCGTCTCTGTCACATTCATACTGCTGCCATACAACATCTCTTGTACCGCCAACCTGCTGTCGGCATTAATCTATCCATGTTTGTGCCACCGTGCTCCACTACCTGTCTCTATTGTGCTCATGGCAAGATGCATCGCTCGCCATTTATAGCAGCCGATCCCACCACATTGCACCCTGTTGACTTGGTCCATGCTGATGTCATTGGTATCTTGCCTCACGAATTCCTTGGTCGCCTTGGTTGCTATGTCCTTTGCTTGGCTGATGACTTCTCACGTTACTATTGGATCTTTTCCCTTCGCCACAAAAGTGATGTGACTGAGGTCCTTGAAACATGGCTTCTCCAAGCTGAGCATGCTTGTCTTTGTCCCTTGTGTGTCTTTTGGGGTGAAACGGGTGGTGAGTTCTTTGGCCCTATCTCTCATTTCCTTGAATATCTTGGCATTTGTGTTGAGTCCTCTGCCCCCTACATACCCCAAAAGAATGATGTTTCTGATCGGTGGAATCGTACGCTGGCTGACGTTGTTCACTCCCTTCTCCCCTCCTCTGGTCAGTGTCCTCTATTTGCTTTTAAATCCATGTCTTACAGGACCTGGATGTGGAATCATGTCCCTCTCAGTCCTGTGCCTCGCCATATCACCCCTTTTAGAGTGCCGGAGAGGCCGCCATGCCGACCTTCACCTTGCCCATGTCTGGGATTCCGTCGCCTTTATCTAGCTTTCTATGGACCACTGGGATGGCAGGCTCTCCCCCGCTTTTTACTTTCCTTGTCTATGTGGATGACCTTCAGATTGTCTCTCCCAACGTCGCAGTTTTTTGGTCTGCAAAGACTCTGTTGCAGCCCATATACAAGATGAAGGACCTTGGTCCAACTCATGTCTTTCTAGGCATGGAGCTAGAGTGCAATTGCTTGCGCCGCACCTTACATGTCCATTAGGCTGGATATGTCCGTAGCCTGGAGGAGCAGTTTGGTCTCTTCTCACGGCTGTCCTCTCAACGTATACACCAATGACCCCATTGGGTCAGACACTGCTCAAGTTCTTATAACTGTCAAAGCTGGGGGAGACTGTGGACGTGACGGGCAACCTCAGGGTCATTGACTCCCTGATGTATCTTGCAACCACTACTCATACTGACTTTGCGTTTACTATGAAATTTGTTTCTCAATTCTCCTAGTTTCCCAGAGAGCGACACCTTGAGGCCGCATTGCGCATGGTGTGATATCGTGCACATCCCACCGTGCTTGTTGATGGATTCATTGACAATGAATGGACACATAACATTGATGCACAAAGTAAAACATGATATATTTTCATGATTGGTGGGACTTCCGTGTCTTAGAATAGTGGAAAACAAGGGTGTGTCGTTTGTAGCATAGCTGAGGCTAAGTACGTGGCTCTTGGTGTAGGTACGTGGCTCTTGGTCTAGGTACGTGTGAAGATGTCTGGCTTTGTTGCCTCCTATAGCAGCTACATGTCTCTATTCATTGCATCACTCTGAACTGTGACAATCAAAGCACAAAATCCATTGCAGATTACAACGGCATGCATCATTCACGGACCAAGCATCTCAATGTGGAGCATCACTTTGATCGTGAGTGCATTGCTTCTGGCATTGTCCGAGTGGCTAGGGTGGATACAACATCATAGAGGGCTGAATTTCTCATCAAGGCCATCAGCAAAAATGTATTCAAGTGTGCCATCCATGTCATTGGCCTTACCTGTCCCCATGACCCAGGGTGAGGTGCTTGGTGTCTACCTGCCCAGATGTCACCTTCACGCTTATGCACTGTTGTGTGTGCCATTCTTCCACTTCTTATGGGATGTTCGTCTGTGGGTCATGGGGGAGTGTTCGAATTGTGTTATGTTTGTTGACCACTCACATCTCTATTCCCTCTTATGTCAATATCCATGGAACAAACTTGAAAAGATTGAGTGACCATGGCCATACCTCTGGAGCCATCGCCCAAGAGCTCCTTTGCTGTTAACTCCGGCCTTGTCAAGCAGTTGTCATGCTATCCATGAGTTCTCTCTAGCACAAGCATGGCTCATACTTGATTATCTTCCTATAATATTGTAGGTGCTAGGCTTCGTACATTCTCACTACTGATGCTTACATCCTGGTTGGTTGATACTGGGTATCTTGGGAGAGCTACATAGTATCCTGGGTGCTGATCCTTGGGGGCCACCGTGTTGGTTTCAAGCCGTACACTGGTTAGAAGCCACCTTCAAATAATTCCGAGAGGTCGGACTCGACCCCTGAGTAACGGTGTGTGCTCACTCGAGATGTTACTTGGTGTGGGTGTGCAATCACCGACGACTTAGACCCTTGCTCTCACTATCTGTCTTCTTGCCTTGGTTGTGACGTTTGATTCTAAGGCAAACCCTACCACATCCATGATGTGTGACACTCTCGTGGTCGTCGTCATTCTCTACCACATATCTATGAGTAATGTAAGCTAGTAACTACAGGAAGGATCTCATACCACGCCTCATTCTTGGTGTTTGCTCAATGGGCACAAATACAGTGGTGCCCATCATTTGGGTTGATAGATGAGCGGTGTGCATAGTCAGAAACAAAAAGATGGTGGTGTCCATAGTCAAAACCGATAAGTGGTGTCCATAGTCAGAAACGAAATGACAGTGGTGTCCATGTTTCCAAATTTGCGAGCGGAAAACAAATGACATGACAACTGCATCCACCATTCGTCCAAAGTATTCAGTCGTGAAGAAAATGCATGTCCGAAGCAGGCCTCGGATGTTGAAAGAATATCATGACAGTCTGTCGTTAGTTTTGTCGTTCTTAGTTCTGCGGCGTGGAGCTTATTGAAGCTGGATCCATGCATGTAAACCGATTTCGTTGTGCTGTGGGGACGATTGCACATTGCACAGAAGAGGACAGTGCTATCGCCAATGAATGGTCCCCAAATGGACACAGCCAGCGTCAATGATATATTGTCCACTGTGGAATTTGCCAACGTTGTGCGCACCGTCAATGGAAGTCTGTGGCTTGTGTCGACGTCCCCTTAGGGTCACGCAAACAGGTTCAACTACTGAAACTCTTGTTTGTACCGATTCACACCATGAGTGGGTACGAATGTGTGTTCATCTCCGTCATTAAACTGCTCTAAGTTTACACGCACTACCGAACTTTTACACATTGGATCGACCTGGACAATGACGTCCGTCAAAATGGGCCGGCACATCATGGATGGAGTACTCCCATAGCGGATCCTGTGGCGGCTCATCGGGCATGAGTCGCACTGAAGGAGGAGTGGGAGTGGTATATAGCACGTAACGTGCAGTTGGGCCATGAAGTACCATCATGGACCCTACCTCCTGTGACTCCGGAACACATGGCATGGAACTTGGGAGTTCCCATGCCAAACAGTAGGCCGTCCAACTGTCCCGAGCCATGGGAGCCGTGGACATGGACCGAGCCACCGAGTCTGTAGTGGCTACGTCGCATGCTACAGTTGTCTTTTTGTAGGCATAATTGTCATGTTTTCTAAGTGTTTAGGGTATACAATGTATACTGTGCTGGACATCAGTATGTAAACTCGACATTTAATTTGGAGACAGTTATTGGCACAGTTGTTTTAATCTCTATAGGTTCTTGGTTGCAGTTTGATTGAATACATTACCGTTAGAGTGCATTGCAAGTGTTATTTTCCACATAGCCTCCACCACTTTGTCCCCACATATTGCATACGTGTTGAAGAATGTTCAATTATTTGGACATAGATGAATTATTATGAACTAAGAAATGGATGCAACTGTCATTTATTGCATGGTTACCACTAGTCATACTTTCAATGGACATTCTTGTCATTTATCAAACATGTACATCTCTCCGGACAATGAGGAACAAGCACTTTTATCCAAACCATTGTGTATCCAACCACTTTGGATCTAGGACACTGCACAACCACGAACACTGACACACCTCACATCCACATCCCTGCCATCCCTGACAGGGTATTGCATCAAAGAAAATTTCCTCATCAGCCTCACGTGGCTCCACCTCTTCGTCTTCTTCATCGTAGAAAGCTTCTTCCTCGTGCTGGCCATCTGATTGTGCTTCACTTGTACAGCCATCCATTGGACATTCATCATTGCATGTCACTATACACCGGCACATGCCTACATATCTTGAAGTTCTTCACTGCCACAAGTAGGAATATACCGTCTGACACACCAATGTTGCACCTACTCTAGAAAGGAACCGCGCAGTCCAGCCAAGTGGATAACATGAAGTCATGTTTGAGGGTCCTTGTTTAAGTGCTTAGACAAAAAAGACAGTTCATTCAAAGGGAATGAAATGAGCACGTCATAAGTCTATTTATAGACATTTTGGTATCTTCTTGTGAATGGTTTTGAACACAAAGGGAAATTTGACAACATTCATTGAGAAGTACATGAAAGTTGAGAAGCTGGATGGTGTTCAACATCTGAACTAGGGTAAATCTGAATTATCCAAACTGAGCTGTCCTAAACTACCAACCCAACTATAACCCAACATAACTACACCACCCCTGGAAACTAGTCTGAGGCAAGACTGCAGTCCGGGTCCACTTATAATATGGCATGCACCTCCACCAAAGGAAGTAGTTTACACTACGCTCTGCAAAGCACACACAATGGAAACAGTCAGAGGGGGAAACACGGGTTAAAACCATGTTATGAAAACATGCATTAACAGCAAGGCACAATTGCGGGAGTGCAAAGTAAGATAATGTAGGTTGCATACTGTGACAAACTAACAAAATGCCCCAAGAACGGTTGATGTTGTCCACCTCCTCGTGGAAAGCCATCCATGCCTCCTCACGACCCTCTGCATCATCGAGGTCGACCCCTTCATCCTCACTGAAGACTAAGATGGGTTTGACTACCTCCAGTCCCTCCTCCTCCTCATCACCCTCCTGTCCCTCCTGCATCCCCTCCCCATACACGTCATCCTCTTCCTCCCCATCCCCCTCCCCATCCTCCTCCTCCTTGTCCGACTCTGCCTCCTCTTCAGCAAGGGGGGCAGCCTCCACCTCATCCCCGGAGTACTCCATGGCGTCCACGTTTGACCTGTAGGACGCCCTTATGCGACGCTCTGCCGCCAGCAGTGTGACGCGTGCGGCTGCCATCTGCTCTGGAGTTGGTGCCTCCATGTTTCAACATGCACGACGCACATGGCCTTGTTTCCCACAGTGAGTACATATCCATCACCTCTTCACCTTGGCATACCTGACCAATCTAACTGTGGCAGGACGCTCGCGCCCGCAACGTGGGCTAGGCTACAGCCACTTCGGTTCGGCCGGCTTCACAAGCCTCATCTTGGGTAGGGGGAAAGGGGCGTTGTACGTGCGTCTGTAGTTGAGGTTCACGTACCCAAAATCCACGTATGCCACGGGGTTCACGGAATTCTCCAACAACAGACTACAGGTATGCGGGCATGGCACCCCATCCTCACGCCACCTTCCGCACGAGCACTCTTTGGTGTTGATGCTGATGTCACATGGAGTGTTGTTTGTGCACACTACTGTGCCGCTTGTCCATGGTCCCACCTCATCCACATCTAGGTCCAAGCTGTACTCCCGGCTATGGTCACAGTTGTTCTTCACCTTCACCGGGGCGACACTACCCTCGGTGTCATGTGCCATCTTACGAAGGATGTGCTAGAGTCTCTGTACGAACACGTGGAGGTTCACAAAACAGAAGTAGGAGTACATCTTTCAGAGCTCAACAAGCTTACCATTGATGGACTCCATGGCATTGCTCCACCACAAGGGACTGGGCAATGCAGCCTGCTCCATTTTTCCTTCGAGATGACTAGCTCCTCATTACCATCCAGTAGGTAATCCACAGCCCTTGGGATCGACCGGCGTTTCTCAACCAAGAAGGCATCCCAATCCTTGTGTGTTTTCACGTGGGCCAGGTTCCATAAGAGAGTGCCCGACTTGTCCTGGCACCAGGACTACACGTTCCACATGAGGTGCCAGTTGAAGTAGGTGTGTGTTGCACCGGGTAGTTTGGCCTCCATTGCATTTGCCAACCCCTTTTCATGGTCTGAGATGTCCGTCGTTCCAATCTGTGCTGTTGTTGGGTATGCTGTTGCAACAAGCTCACATAACCACATCCAATTACGCTTGTCCTCTCTAGACACCAAAGCATACGCCAAGGGCAGTTCGTTATCGTTCGCATCGAAGAACTGCATGATCAAAAGGACTTGTTTTTGCCCATTGCTTAGGTGGGTCCCATCCATGTGTACACTCACTGAGTGAACTCAAAACCTCTGCGGCAGGCTCTCGGAGCGAAGAACACCCAATCAAACACCCAATCGGTCCACCTTCAACAGCTGCAGAAAAGAGCATGTTTGACATGCTTAGTGTGCAGCCACAAAAAGGAGTTTAGCACCGCAAAAAACAATGAAAAGCATTAGGGGACAAAAAAATTACCTCTGCCACATATCCAGGGAACATGGACCAGGAATCCTTCTTCTTGCCGTAGATCTTCTCCAGACAGGCCTTTCTGGTGTAGTACAGGGTGTTGTACAAGATTTCGTGTTGGCAACCTTCGTCATGACTGCCTGTATTGCCTTTGGAGTTGCCAACGGGTCCATCGTGAGGGTGCTTTGGATGTGCTGTGCCCCCCACCTCGTCGAGCGCACAGGGTTGCCCCGGCTGACTGCGGGATCACATAAGTGTCTGTCCGTGACAGAGGTGATGTTGAACGAACCGGACCACTTGCTTTAGGCTGCACACACGATCCACGGGCATTTCTTGTCGACGAAATTCTTGTAGCGAATCGCGAAGCGCTTGCGGACGCTTTTCAACCACCTCAATGACATTCGGTTGTCCACCGCATACTCTTCCATGGCTACTTTGCATGGTGTCGAAGGATGAGTCACCGTGGAAATCAACTGTAGCCTTCTACTTCTTCGGAGCTGTAGCTTGTGGGGTCGTCTTGGCGACGTTGGGGGAGGCAGCCTTCGCCTTGGCGTCGGCTGCCCTGGCATCATCATCGGACCCGTCGGACAGGCCCTTGGTCGACCGCACTCGACCGCCTACACAGGACATCCTCAGGGGAGCCAGAGATTCACGGCGTGTAGCACTGTAGATTGAACTGCGAGGTGCATCGTCGTCCTCGTGAGGAGGAGACTGGGTTGTCAAGCAAGGCTCGTCCGTCACTTCGTCGTCGCTGTCATCTTGTGGAAACCACGATGAAGTGACAGCTCCACCGTGACATGCACCTGTGTGGTGCGTGTTCCCCGCCATCGGGAGACAACATGGGTACCTCGTGTAGAAAACATGGCTCTATATAGCTTGGAGACCCCAATTTGTCTGCCACGCGCGTTGAAGCAGGCCTTCGTGAGGGCTTTCGACATCATTGACGACGAGGTGCACCACAATGGGGAGCAATGCCAGAACCCCCCACTACGCGCAAGCCTCATTACGGAAAAAATATTTTTCAACCTTACGTACTACAGCAGCCTAGGGATGCACATGGTAGCTCTGCATCATGGGACGTACATTTCGACTCGGGCAACCGGCGGACTTAGCAAGGAGGCATGCTGTCAAAATCAGATTACAATTCGCATAAAGAAAGGAACGTGCTCGAAGCATAGAAATTTACGACCCTTCCTCTTATCCTACGATAAAATCAGTTAGATGACACAATGAGCCATATGGTGTGTAGCGCGTAGCTACTAGCCGATTGCTTGCAATATCATATACCGTACCCCCCTAAAGGTGTTGGAAACCTATCAAACCACATGATTTTCATTCCATATCACGCGTTCGTCGGCCCACGATGCACTAGAAAGTCGTCTCATCGCTACTGTTAAAATCCATCTCAAATCTGTTAAAACATGAAATATATGTCAAGCGTGCCCATGACTGACATTGACCGAGGGCACAGCTGTCATTTCGTTTTCAACTATGGGCACCGCTGTCATTTCGTTTCTGACTATGGACACCGCTATCATATCGGTTACGATTATGGACACCGCAGTCATTTCGTTTTCAACTATGCACACTGCTGAATTATCGAGCGAAACGATGGGTATCTTACAACACTGTCCTAACTCAATTACTACACACTTTCAAGCGCTAATTCTTGAGTGAAAATTTCCCCTCTCATGATTGAGCAACCAGCGCTGCTGAGACGCTAAGTGTGAATGTAGCATGCCGCGCACTTTAGCCCGTGCGTGAGGCGGCAGAAAATGGTCTTGTCTAGACTAGCGCAACATCAGTTCCAATTATTGTCATCTCAAAGCTCCCCCTCCCTCGAAACATGGCTCTCCACCCTTTGTTTACGCTAGCCTACTCAAGCTCAAGCAATCACTTTCCTCGCAGAGACATGCCTTGAGCACTTTCCCAGCAGAGACATGCCTTCGCCACCACATGGAAGCAGACGAGGGCACGGAGTAGAAGTCAAAGAATTTTTTGGACACCTTCAACAGGGAAAAGTGAGGAGAAGTAAGTATCCCGCGAAGTGGTACGGTTGTGACACATTATCGAGTAGTTGAGACTCTTACGAAATACCATGAGACGTCGATTACCAAATTGACAGCGACTTTAGTTAACATTGACCTGTACCCTACTGCCACATGAATTTGTGGTTTTAAATAATTTAGGTTTTGCACAAGTGATTTCAAACTGAAAAAGGCAATAAAACTACGTTTAAACACCACTCAAAACATCATCCGTGTAAGCCGGACAGTGCCAACGGCACTGATCACGGCTTGAGGCTTCTTTGAATTTATAATCTGACTGTGGATTTGGAATCTACAGGAAAAACCGTGCAAGATCGACCCAAGAACGGGGTCGATCCATCAAGAATTGAGGAAGTTACGCCCGGCCAAAGGTTGGACCGGCCGAGGGGAAAACAGGTGACGGGAATTCATCCCCAAAGACCAAGGCTCGACCCTCGGAAGACCCAACAAGGCCGAAGCGCCCCTTGGGGCCCGGTTAGTCAATGAGTCAAGGATCATTGAGGGCCCAGGGCGCTTTGGAATGGCGCCCCGATGTGTTATTACCAGCAAGGGCGCTTCGGGCGGCCGTCACCGCCGCTAGTGGTGCTGCCAGCGGCAGATTATCGTGGTTCACGGAAACGGCCATATCTCGGCCGTTCCTCCACGGAATGATGCGATTCTTGGTGCGTTGGAAAGCTGGGAAGATGAGCTACGTGATNCTAAGGCAATAACGCTCATCCCAGGCCCATACGGAGCCGCGCACGGCTCGGTGACCTCGGGTCGCCTAGGATGTGTCATCATGTACATATAGTCTTGTATGTTGACACTTGAATAACAAGTACAGTTTACTCCCACTGTGCCACACGTGTTCCCGTGCTCCCCCAAGACGACCCTACGCTTCCGCAACCCTGGGAAGGTGTGCACCGGCCTCCCTTCGGTCGCCGTTGCCGCCGGTTGGTGCCTACGCCATCCGGTTGAGGCTAGCACACCGCGCCCGGTTTACACTTGGTATCAGAGCCACCCTTGGCTCAGGGGCACAATCTTCTACGTGGCAACCTCTCCTGGTCAGCGTAGACCAGCACGCATCCCGTCTCCTTGGCGGATCCGTGCCCAAGGCCAACCACGCACTCCGATGACAAGGCGGTACCCGGAGGACCCGTTGAGGAAGAAGTTGTACCGGACGTGAAGATGACTTCAACCGGCTCGTCCTCGTTGGCTGCGGCGTTTGACGCACAAGGTGAAGTAACAGCAGCCGCAGCGCTGCAGAAGTTGCTCGCCGAAATGCAGGCCAAGATGGACTTATTGGAGAAGCAAAATGCGTACCTCAATCAAGAGCTCGCCAAGCGTCCAGTGCCAACACCAGTGGCAGTTGCCACCGCAAACGTACCTGCGATGGGTGTCCCGAGCCCGTCCAAGCCGGAGCCGTTCGACCCATCGAAGAAGGATGGACCAGCTCCGCACGCTTGGATACTCTGATTGGAATTGTACTTCACCGCCATCGGCGTGGATGCCTCAAGGTACGAGGCGCGCCGCGACTATGCCGTGACCCTGTTGAGAGGGGCATCGTTGGATTGGTGGGCCGATGTGATGCGGTCCAATCCACACGGCAGTGGAGCAGCAATGGTCGCCGGCATTGCGGCCGCGACCGGAATCTCAACCCCATCGGCTCCAACCTGCAGCAGTGGCGACCCTACCCTGAAATGGCCGACCTCATGGAAGGAGTTCACGGAGTCGTTCATCAAGCGTTTCACCGTGGGTGACGTAAGGAACAACGCGCGTGCTAAGCTGCGTCGGCTTCGCCAAACTGGCGGCGTCGCCGACTACACCCGCAGGTTTCGTGAGATCATCGCCAACTGTGGCTTTGACTCGCACGAATTGTGCTTCCACTACAGCAACGGCCTCAAGAACGACGCCCGCGCTGTGACGGTGATGCACGACCTCAACGACGACCTGTCGGCAATGATCGCAGCAGCCGAACGGTACGATTCGCGCGTGCAACAGGCTCATGCCAACAGCCACAACTCTTTTGGTGGTGGTTACGGCAAGCGGGCCGAGAGCGACGTCACGCCCATGGAGATTGGAGCGTTACAACAGCGCAAGTGCTACAACTATGGCAAGCGTGGCCACATTGCGCGTGACTGTCGGAGTCCAAAGAAGGGCGACGGCAAGGGTAAGCGGCAAGGGAAGGGGAAGCAAGCCACGAAGGAAGCAGACAAAGCAGCAAAGGAGTCGAGAAACGAGGAGAGCCGGGAGTAGATGGCGTTACTCCTGGCTCCTCTCAGCCCAAACCGCCAGTTGACCGCCCACCCGAACGCCTTGCGGCAATTAAGGGGGTTTCCGAGGTCAAGGCATGGGACGTGGGGTATGAGGAGGAGCAGCCCGCAGTTCTCTTGGAGGCGCGAGTGAAAGGCGTCAAGGAGAAGGTGGGGAGTCTGCTGGATTGTGGTGCGAGCCATAGTTTTGTGAGCATGGAGTGTGCTCGGAAGTGTGGTCTTGCGCTCACGAGCAAGAAGCGGACCGCTAACCAAGTGGACGGCACGATTGAAGTGGGGTACCTGGCCCGTCCCCTCTCCATTCGCGTGGGGAAGCTTCGCATAGCGACCGTATACCGGGTGTGCGCGATGAAGGATTGCGATGTAATCCTCGGTCGTGACTTCCTCCACAAGTACAACCCCGTCGTCAATTAGGAGGCGCGCACCGTCTCAGTCAAGCTCGGAGACAAGGAGTATCCCCTGCCTACGTGGTCCGAGGAAGAGGCCGCGGAGGAGGAGACTTGCAAGGAGGAAGCACCGCAACAGTCGGTGCCTCGCAAGGAGGAATCGGCGCCAATGATGCTGAACTTGGTGCAGCTCAAGCGCGCGATTCGAAAAAAGGAGCAGATTTTTCTGGCGTTCGTGCAAGACGTGGAGGAGGATTTCGACGAACCAAAGGACGTGGCGCCTGTTGTGGCGCATGGGGCGACTTGTGAGCAGCCGGGGGCCCAAGGCAAGTTTGCCACGGTGCCCGAGGGGCTTCGGAAGGTGTGTACGGAGTTCGAGGACGTGTTCCCCGACACCCTCCCGGCGGGTCTGCCACCAAAGCGGGACGTGGACCATCGCATCGACCTCAAACCTGGAGCGCGCCCGCCTGTTCGTGCAACGTACCGCATGAGCGATGCGCAGCTACAGGAGCTCAAGAAGCAGCTGACCGAGATGACGGAGCAGGGATTCATCCGCCCATCCTCGTCTCCTTACGCTGCACCTGTCTTGTTTGTGCAGAAAAAGACGGGGGAGATGCGCATGTGTATGGACTACCGGGCGTTGAACGACTTGACAATCAAGAACCGGTACCCGCTTCCACGAGCCGAGGAGCTCTTCGATCAGCTCCGTGCTGCTCGCTTCTTCACAAAGATCGACCTCCGTTCCGGCTACCACCAGATCCGCATTGCAGCAGATGATGTGGAAAAGACGGCCTTCCGCACCCGCTATGGTCACTACGAGTTCCTCGTAATGCCTTTCGGGTTGACCAATGCGCCGGCTACCTTCATGGCGGCAATGAACAACATCTTCAGGCCGTACTTGGATGACTTCGTGGTGGCTTACCTCGATGACATCTTGGTGTATAGCAGGACGGCGGAGGAGCATGAGGAGCATGTGAAGAAGGTCCTTGAGATTTTGAGGACGGAGAAAATTTTTGCAAAACTCTCTAATTGTGAGTTCGCGGTGGGGAAAGTTGAATTCCTTGGACACATAATTGGCAATGGACAGATTGCCATGGACCCGCGCAAGGTGTCGGCCATGCAAGAGTGGCCGAAGTTGCGTAGTGTGCACGATGTGCAAGTGTTCCTTGGTTTTTGCAACTACTACCGCCGGTTTATCCTTGGATATGCGGGAGTGTCAGCGCCACTCTCCAATCTCACTCGCAAGGATCGCGAGTGGAGTTGGGGAGTTAGCGAACAAGAAGCCTTTGAGAATCTCAAAAGGGCTCTGACCTCCGCGCCAGCCTTGCACTTGGCCGATAGCGGCCGTGAGTTTGAAATGGCGACGGATGCATCGGACCTGGCCATTGGTGGGATCCTTTTGCAGGACTTTGGCAACGGGTCGCAGCCGGTCGCCTACTCTTCGCGCAAGTTGCGTGGGGCAGAGCTGAACTACGCCACCCATGACAAGGAGATGCCCGCCGTGGTCGCAGCCTTCAAGAACTGGCAGTGCTACCTCGAGGCGCGGAAATGCACGGTCTACACCGACCACCACGCGTTGAAGTACTTCAAGACGCAGCCGAACCTGAGCCGGCGACAAGCGCGTTGGGTGGAGTACCTCGAGTCGCACTTCGACTACGAAATCGTGTATCGGCCGGGTCGCATCAACCCAGCCGATGCACTCTCACGGCGACCGGACCTGATGATGCGGGTCGTGTCTCTCACCATCCACGAGGATGCCTTCCTTGTGAAGCTCTTCACGGAGGGATACGAGGCACATGGGGAGTACGACGCTCGGATATTTTTCTTCGAGGCGCCGTATTGGCGACGGCGCGGCACGCAACAGGTGGTGGTTCCCGCGGTGCCCGCATTTCGGTAGCTGATTTTGGAGGAGTGCCATGATAGTGGCCCGAGCGGTCACTTCTCCGTCGACAAGACATTGAAGACGGTGGCTCGCTTCTTTTGGTGGCCCACCATGTCGTCGGAGGTGGCTGAATTCTGCCGGAGTTGTGACGTGTGCCAACGCCACAAGGCAAGGAGGACAAAGACCCCGGGTCTCCTCCAACCCTTGCCCATCCCCGAGCAGCCGTGGCAGGAAATCTCCATGGATTTCATCACGGGTTTGCCCACGACAGCGGCAGGCCACAATGCGGTGTTGGTGGTGGTGGATGGCTTCAGCAAGATGTCGCACTTCATTGCAACGCGTGATACGGTGAACGCGGAAGGCACGGCTCGGCTGTTCCTCGAACACGTGGTGCGTCTCCATGGCGTGCCGCGGTCCATTGTGAGCGACCGTGACCCGCGTTTCACAAGCAAGTTCTGGCGAGAACTCATGGAGCGGTACGGCAGCAAGGTGCAGCTGTCGACCAGTTTTCATCCCCAAACTGACGGACAAACCAGACGTTGGAGCAGCTCCTCCGTACAGTGGGTGATCCGGACGAGACGGCGTGGGACCAACGATTGCCAATCGCTGAACTGGCGTACAACTCCGCCACGTCCGCCTCCACCGGCAAGGCGCCATTTGAGGTGGTGAACGGGACAGTACCCGCCACGCCCCTCAGTTTGCACGTCGCAAGCAACCTGCCCGCGGTGGAGTCTACAGCACGTGACTTCAAGCAGATTTGGGCGGCGACGCGGAATGCATTGAAGAAGGCGCAAGAGCAGCAGAAAGTACAAGCGGACCGCCGACGCGCAGACGCAACGCTCAAGGTCGGTGACCGTGTGCTTCTCCACAGCGCGCACGTCAAGCTTCGCGGGGTCCGGTCGGACAAGTTGAAACCCCGGTGGCTTGGTCCGTTCGAGGTGCTCGAAATGCGGACACCCGTGGTAGTGTGGTTGGCTCTCCCGCCTTCCATGCCAGTCCACGACGTGTTCCACATCTCCAAACTCAAGCTCTACCATGATCCGGCCGAGCATTTTCCTGGCCGCAGTTCTGAGCCTCCCCCTCCGGTGGTGATCGAGGGCGAGCAAGAGTTTGAGGTGGAGGCCATCCTTGACCACCGTCGCCGTGGCCGTGGATGGGAGTACCTGGTCAAGTGGAAGGGCTACGATGCGGCCCACAACTCATGGGAGCCTGCCCGCAACTTTTACGTTGGCGGGGTGAACGCTATCCTCCGGGAGTATCAAGAGCGAACCGGGACGGCTCACTCCTAAAGGGGGGGGTAATGTAAGCCGGACAGTGCCAACGGCACTGATCACGGATTGAGGCTTCCTTGAATGTATAATCTGACTGTGGATTTGGAATCTACAGAAAAAAACCGTGCAAGATCGACCCAAGAACGGGGTCGATCCATCAAGAATTGAGGAAGTTACGCCTGGCCAAAGGTTGGACCGGCCGAGGGGAAAACAGGTGACAGGAATTCATCCCCAAAGACCAAGGCTCGACCCTCGGAAGACCCAACAAGGCCGAAGCGCCCCTTGGGGCTCGGTTAGTCAATGAGTCAAGGATCACTGAGGGCCCAGGGCGCTTCGGAATGGCGCCCCGATGTGTTATTACCAGCAAGGGCGCTTCGGGCGGCCGTCACCGCCGCTAGTGGTGCTGCCAGCGGCAGATTATAGTGGTTCACGGAAACGGCCATATCTCGGCCGTTCCTCCACGGAATGATGCGATTCTTGGTGCGTTGGAAAGCTGGGAATATGAGCTACGTGATGCTAAGGCAATAACGCTCATCCCAGGCCCATACGGAGCCGCGCACGGCTCTGTGACCTCGGGTCGCCTAGGATGTGTCATCATGTACATATAGTCTTGTATGTTGACACTTGAATAACAAGTACAGTTTACTCCCACTGTGCCACACGTGTTCCCGTGCTCCCCCAAGACGACCCTACGCTTCTGCAATCCCGGGAAGGTGTGCACCGGCCTTCCCTTGGTCGCCGTTGCCGNGTGACCTCGGGTCGCCTAGGATGTGTCATCATGTACATATAGTCTTGTATGTTGACACTTGAATAACAAGTACAGTTTACTCCCACTGTGCCACACGTGTTCCCGTGCTCCCCCAAGACGACCCTACGCTTCCGCAACCCTGGGAAGGTGTGCACCGGCCTCCCTTCGGTCACCGTTGCCGCCGGTTGGTGCCTACGCCATCCGGTTGAGGCTAGCACACCGCGCCCGGTTTACAATCCGAGCACACAAATACTTGAATTCGTTTTAAAAGATAATTATTTATGTTCAAATTCATGTGGCAGTAGGGTATATTGTGAGGTGCCAGGACGTTACAAATAAAGGGGGGGATTTCTGAATCTCAGTGTATGAGTTTACATAGTTGAATTCATGGCCCACCAAGTGTCGACCCTTAGATTTTTGGGTCGTTCGGTTGATGGCCTTGATGTCTCGTGTTATGTTAGAAATTTTGACATAGTTGACCAATTCACCGATGAAATAAAAAAATTTTATCAGGGAAGTCACTGATCTTTCAATTATACATGGTGGAATTTGTGACCTTAGGTGTGCCTCGATATTCTCAAAACCCCTGGAAGTATTAATTTACTTTTTAATTAGAATATTAAAAAATATTCTTCGTTTCATCCTTGAATGAAGTGCCAAGGACCCCAATCATGCATCATCCTTGGTTTTGCTTTTGTATATGTACCCTTGAAATTCTGGACACGTCATGAAATTTATACAGTATAAAAATAGAGAAAACAAAATTTCATATATTTATATGATATTTTACATTAGTTGTAAATGTTCACCAGCTACACTTTTCCCGGCCCATGATGTCGAGTCGGGTGCTCATGATTGGTGATGCTTTTTGTTCGGTGCAGAGTGATATCCACTGAAAAAAGCCCGGGTGAGATCCCCGACACTTCCCACTGTTGACATACGTCCTCAATCTGCGGCGCCCCTTGGAATTTTGCATTGATTGCAAGCCTCTCCTGAAAAGTCGTTCCAAAGAAGGTGTTGGGTAGGATGGGAAGCGCGGCCAAAGACCACGATCCACAGGTGACACGTCACTTGGGTTCTGGAATAGCAGCCTCTGGTTCTAGGAGCCGAGCGTTTGCATTTTCCGAGGTTTCGATGGTAAATTAATGGATGGATAACGCTCTGCTGAGAAGAGAACTCTCTAGAGATAGATGAACCATGACATTGGACTCGATTGTGTGGGGGTTTCAACAGCTAAGCATGCTCACATCAAGTTTCGGAATGGACGAGGGTGTACTCTTTTGTCAAATCGTAGGTTTTACAGCCATATCGGATTTCAGAAGTTAATTTGTCAACTTTGGTTTCTCAACCACAGCGTTTCTTGGGCTAGTGTACCGCCAACATTACATCTGAAGAGGAACCTTCATGACAAATCAATGAGTACGTCACTGACTGTCAGAATGTAAAGGCCTTCGACCCTCGAGATACGGGCCTTAAAGGATTTTAGGCCGTCGTCGATTCACCTCATATCGACGTCTTTGTGCAGGCGCTAATCCAGAGCCCACAATGAAGAGTTTTGAGCTGTTTTGCGGTAAACCTTTGCTTGGAAAAACGTGTCTTTCATGCGAGGATGTGATTCGCTTGGAATCGGTTTCTTTAAAAAAAATTCCACTTGGCAGCGATGTCTTTCGAGAAGGTTTTTCTGGTTGGAAATATAACCCCCCAGGCGCCGCTACCTTGAGGCTGAAGCGGAGAAGGCACCTCGTTTAAATTCTCAATCCCGAATTGTTTTCAGTGGTCTCTGTCGAAACAGTTCAGAAGCAACGTAAAGTTGCGTTTATCTAGCAAGGTTGCCGATTTGCATTGGGGCGAGCTCATTATTAACAATGTGCGGATCTCAGGCAGGAATGAGTACGCAGAAAGTGTCCCTGCGCCAAAGGACGATTCGAGAAACCTACCGGTTTATCTTCATTTCCCACGATTCAGCCATAGATGTTCTTCACTCTCCAATTTCCACAGAAGCAATAACGCTGTGAGTAGCGAACGTTTTTGTAACAGATCGCCGACCGGGATACCGCATGACTCATTAGTCATTGCGTCTGAGCTGCTCTGACATGTCCGCACGCGGGGCTTCTGGAGGACCAGCCTGGAAAAGGCGCGCAAGTAGGCGTTCCTCATTGCTGCTGATGAACAATCGGTCGCTGACGATTGAGCATGGGAGCAAAAAGGACAGTCGGATTGCGTGGCACTGTGCCACTAGGGCAGTTGGAAAAGCACATCGACGGGTCAAGCACGTGTGTACACCCACGTCCGTTGCGGGCGGCTTGTCCGGTGGCTGGCCTGCGTCTGGGTGCTGATGTGGAATTCCACTTGAACCACCTTTGCTCAGCGTACAAGTTCCCGAAACTTCGGGGTCGCAAAAGCTTTCACTGGACGGCCACCGTGGAGCTGCGCCATCCACGTGGCAAGAACCGAGATCGACTCCACTCTGGACGGCAGGCCGAGCCGCGTGCGTGGCACGAGAAGCCTATCGATAGTTGCTTATGTGAGAGCTGCTTCGTTGCGGCTCGACGAGGTTGCGGCCCCTCGATTACCTCCCCCACACCAGGAATATGACAGCGAGGTTCATGGAGTTCATCCCGGACAGCTGTCGGACTGCCGTTTTCGACTCTCGAGTCGTCTCGCAAAAGCAGGCCCCTGCTGCATGCTAGGACGGCGCGTCGTTCGTTTTCTGCTCTGCCGATTGCTGCTTCAGTTCGCGGCATGTGTGGCGGCTGCTCTAGCAACAGACCCATTACTGGAGCATACTCTGGGAAAGCAAAGAGGAGCTCGGCCCCCCCGTTCATCCGCCCCGCGGGATCGCCCGCCGGTGCGCTCTTTTGGAGGGCGGCCACGGCTGCGGCTGGGATGGTGCGTTGCTGCTTCCTCGAGCATGACGTGGTAGCAGAAGCGGCCTCGTCCAGCAGGAGCGCAGCAGCAGTCGTGCCACGCAACGCCACGGCATCGCGCTCCTCTGGCGCGCTGTCGCCGAGCTGTTTTGCGCCGTGCTCCTTGCGTCCCTCCGCCACACTGGGGGCACCTTGCACCTCTTCTCCTCAATTTCCCGCTCCCCCTGACCGTTCCCTCCGCGATGCCCTCCCCCCGTTTCCCGCCGTCTCCCACAGGACAATCCCCCCCTGCCGCCACAGCAGGCCGAGCACGCCCGGCCGGCCGCAGGTGGTGCGCATGTCGCATGCTTCATGTGGCAAGTCGCATGATGCGACATGCGACTCGCATGTCGCGGCCATTCTCGCTCTCACTCAGACGAGGCGTCCTCGAAACGGCGCATCACGGAGGTAGCTGGCACCGCCTCACGTGGACTCGCACAATCACAGCGCCGGCGTGCACGCTCGGTGGTCGCCCACACACCAGCCAACGGTGCGGTGCAGCGCAGCTCATATCTACCGCGCCGTTCGGCAAAACGAGCAACCAAAACCAAGCCGCCTTCGTCGACTCTCGAACATTCCCCAAAATTAAAATTCGGGTTTTCCCGCAGACCCCCATTGTCAAATCGTTGGAGGAGAGAAGCTCTGTGCGCGCCTTGCAGACTCCGCGGAGCCATCGGTATACTCGGAAGCTGAGTCGCGTCTTCCTGGAGCGGGAGGGGCGTCTGCAGCATATCCCGCCTGCCACTCAGGCAGGACAAAAGTCACGGTTCCCCGGCGACACCTCACGACTGTTTGCCTTGTCGTCGAGTTTCGAAGGCAGAGTACGGACAAGCTGACGGTCTTTTTCTCCTCCCTTTGAGCAGACGACCTTCCTCGGATCCTCTGCCCCTTTGCCGTCGTCATGGCGCGGCCTCTTCCGACGCAAGGCCTGGCCAACTACCCGTTGCAGCAGCAGCAGCTGCTGCCGCCGTCGCACCACCACCGCGCGATCCTTTTCGGATTGAGTAGATCCTCGCTGTCCAACGGCAGCAGCAGCAGCAGCAGCAGCAACATCGGCAGCGGTAGCGGCAGGAGTAGTGGCAACAGCTGCAGCACAGCGGACACGGCCATTTCGGCAGGCGCCTCGTCGCACGCGCACTTCCGGGCTCCCCGCGCGCACCCCCCTTTACCCTGCCCGAGCCTGTCCGAACGCGGCTTGGCTGGCGCGCGCACACCGATGGCGATTGTAGCCGCCGCTCCTGGCGCTGCCGCCCCTGCTGCAGCCTCTGCCGCAGCAGCCTCCCCTTCTGCATCTACGGGAACCGCGCCATTGCCCACCGCAGCTGGAGGGCCATCTCTCGCTGGGATCTCCCCCTCCCCATCTGCCACCTCCGCCGTCGCCGGTGCCGCCGCCGCCGCGTCCGTGCAGACGGGCGGCGCGAGGCTTGCCGCGCCGTCCACCTTTTCTAAGCGCCTGCCCGCCGAAACCCTGGCGGGAGCCACTGCGGACTGCGACTCGGATTCGGACGGCGACGACGAGGCCCTGTCGCGCCCTCCCTCTTCTGAAGATGTGAACTCTCTCGATGCGGCTGTTATCCGCGCGTCCGCTGCGGTGGCGGAGAGCGCGCGGCGGCTCGAGCCGAGCTCGCTGCCCGTGCCCATGGGATTCCTGTACGGGCAGGACGGTAGCGGCGGGCCGCAGGTGGCGGATCGAGCTGGTGAGGCCGGCGCCGCTGCAGCCCCTGACGGGAATATTTTTGAAGGCGAGCTGCCACGGTTCGAAACAGCGCCGACAGGGGGAGAGGGCGATCTGGGGGAGGGGGATGCGGAGGAGCTAATTTCAGGTGCATCTCAAAGCGCGCATGCGCGCCGTGATGCCGATGAGTCCGGCTGGTCCATGGAGGCTTACACGAGAGGGTTGGTTGGCATGTGGCATGGTCTGAGGGGCCAAGCCAAAGCCGCCACACGCCAGCAGCAGCAACAGCAGCAGCAGCAGCAGCAGCAGCAGCAGCAGCAGGTGGGAGCGTTTCAGTCAGTGCCGGTTGCAGGAAAGGATGCGAGCGATCACCTGGTCGGGGTGGAGCAGGTGGAGCAGGTGCAGCTGCAGGTGCAGCAGCAGCAGTCGGAGCAGGAACAGCAGCAGGAGCAGCAGCAGGAGCAGGAGCAGGTGCAGGAGCAGGAGCAACAGGGTGCACAGGCGCAAGCAGCCACTGCAACACCCAAGGCCAACACGTGGGCCATCTGGGCTCTCACGAGCTGGCGGAAGGAGCAGCAGCAGCAGAAGCAGCAAGGAGCAGGAGCGGCGGCAGCAGCAGCAGCAGCAGCAGCCGCACCTGAAGGCAGCGCCCACGGCCTCCCTGCAGATATGGACGCTGAATTCGCCGTAGACGCAGATGGTGGAAAAACCCAAGCCCCAGCCCAGGGCACAGCCGCAGCGGACAAAGCCATGGCGGCGCAGCTAGTGAAGGAGATCCGGGGCACGAGCACGTGCACGCAGTGCGGCGCGTGCAAGGCGTACGAGGCTGCGTCTGCGGCCGAGCCCGGCATGGAGGGTCTGCCTGGCATGGCGGGCAGCGGCAGCGTGCCGCACTCTGCTGCGACGATGGCGCCTCTGCTGCAGCCTGCTGGCGTGGCTGAGCTGCGGACTGCTGCTGTGCTGTCGCGGCTCTGCCACCTAGCCTACACCATCCCCGTGCTCGATGTGAGTATGGTGCTGGTGACATGGGGAAGCGAGGGAGGGGGGGGAGTGTGCATGTGCCTGAAAGAAACGGTTCTTTAACGTGCTTCAGCAGGTGGGGTTTTAGGCTGGTCGGGGAGGGGTGGGGAGGGGGGGGGGGGGGGG